>MU712208.1:0-56454 GCA_026770625.1 Nicotiana glauca | reverse complement strand
AAACTTTATTATTTTTGACCAATTAAAAATATTTAGCCTAAATAATGCAGTTCTATCCAAGTTTTATTATAAATTGTATTCGAAAAAAAGTATCTAAAAAGTAATATTCTTAAAAAGGTAAAAAAAATTATTTTTCAAAAAAAAAAATGTCACATAGACAGAAAAATCCACGTGGTAGGTGAGTGTACCCATACTTTTTGCCACATCAGCGTCAGGGGAGATAATGGCTCTCAAAAAGCCAAATTGAGGGGGGTAATTAAAACCGGACATAGTTCAGGGAGGATATTTATAATTTGAGTCAAGTTTAGGGGTGATTTATACTATTTTGCCTTTCTTTATATGATTGACATTAAATGATTGCGGTTCTATTATTGTCTTTGATCATGCCTTAAATAGAGCTGTTAATATGGGCGGGGCAGCCCACGTGAGCTTTAGCAATTGACGGGTTGGACTGAGCTAGCCCACCATTTTGATGAACCTTATAATGATCAGCCCACTCCATCCCTATGTGGGTTGCGGGCCCCGCGGGCCGGCCCATTACTTTTTAAAATATAAATTTATAATTTTTCTTTAAGTTCTAACATAAAAAAGATAAATATTTAAAAGTTAAAAAAAAAAAATTGTTGGAAAAATTTCACAAAACGTAATAACTTTTATATTGTTCCAATATATTACAATAAACACTAAAAAAATAAAAAATAACACTATATTTTATTCACTAAAAGTCAAACTCAAATAAAAGTATTCAAGAGAACGTCCATACGCTTATGGGAAATTTAACACATCATCTTCATCAAACACATTCGAATCCGCTTGTGAGAAGGTTGCTTTAACATCTTCACTTTTATCTACATCTACAATTCGTATGCAATATTAATTTGTTAAATATTAAGAATAATTAAATTTTTAAAACTAATTAATGTTTTAAGACTTTGATCTTTTAATATGATGAGCTTAATAAACTTTAAGCTTGGGATGCTCTTTACGTTATTTTTTGTGTCATATACTTTTTTATATTTTGTATATTTTAAATACGTATTTTTATTAGGCCCACGGCCGGCCCAACCCAGCCTCACTCAAGCCTCGCGGGCCACGGACTTACTCGGACCAGGCTTAAAAGCCTCACTTTTAAATGGGCTCCAAAAATTCAAGCCCAACCCTGCTAAATTACGGGCTGGGCTGGGTTGGCCCAACGTGCCAAACCCATAATGACGGCTCTAACCTTAAACATAAGAATATTTATTTATACTATCAATTATCTTTTTTTTTAAACGTGACTCTTAAGTAATACTCCAATAATTAGACTAGTTATAGAAGATTTAATTCTTATTTTCTACGAGGTTAAATATAAAAGACTAATATTTATACAGAAATGAGCATAAAATTAGATCACAGTTGCTTGTTGGTCTATTATATATTCTACACTTTAAAGCCACCTACAGACAGTGTTACGATTGGAGTAGTGGTTTAGCGCAAAGGAAAAGCTATATAAAATCAAAATATAAAACCAATCAACTCTTTTTTAAGCCAAGAATTGAACTGTAATTTATGATCATTTTAAATTGCAACTCTTCACCACAACTTTAATTAATCCCCATAAAGCGAAAGAGAGTAGATGGAATAACATCACACCGTTATAACTCCTTGTTAGACTCCAAATATTTTAATTTTTAATTAAGAAAACTGATTAATTAATGCCGTTAATTAGAATGATTTAAAAGAGACAACTCTTGTGTAAAGAGGAACAAAGTCAAACAAGAATGTGTTAGTACTAATATTCCCCATATTATTTTTACTTGACATGTATATCTAAAATAATTATTTTTACTTGTCACTTTACGCATATGAAGAGAATAATTTTTTCTCATGTTATACCCACAGTTTTTATTACTCATTTTAAATTATTTTCTCAAATTCAATAAAATATGCATCAATTAATATGAGTATTATGGTAAATTATGCACTTAATTTATTATTTTTTAAGGGGCGTGAAAAGTCAAAACGTGCCAAGTAAAAGTGAACAGAGGAGTGTATCTTTTGGGTTAGAAACGACATCACCAATCAGCTGGTTGGCATGCATGCATATCTCACTGTAATACTTTGTTCTTAGTCCTGCCTAATTAATCTTATAGTCAACATAAACTATTGTTTTCATGTTGATCTCTTTGATTGAGCTTTTATTTATTTTTTAATTTGAATTCCAGCTATAAACTTTTTGTTTGTTTTCCTTGAAGGCGGAGACAAACATTTTCAACACACAAAGAAAGTAAGAGCTTGAATATCTAATGCATAAAAATCATAGATAGTAAAGTAATAAACACGCAAAAAAAGCTATGAGATTCAATATCTCATAAAAAAATTGTTGGAAAAAATTGAATGATTATGGAGAATAAAAAGTTTAGCTTGAACCGTATCAAGGACACTGTCCTTAAGAATATTTTACCCACACCGTGATAAATAATATTAGGCGTATCTCCCAGGATTCAACAAACTCTTTTAGTATAACTAGGAGCAGAAACAACAAAGATTGTATAAAATAAAAACCCAACACAAAAGAAAAGAAGAAGTTTTTCATACACACTTTCAAATGAACAAGAAGATATATTTATATATATTCCAAAAGTTAATTGATCTGATGAACATTAAAGCCATTAAGGCTTAGCCAAAACGTTTAAGCCATTAAGGTATTAGATGCTAAAACGTAAAATCATTGAAAGCTATCAATTGCCGACCGTTAAAATCAAATTTGTAATTGAAAAATATTCCATCAGTTATATCTCTATCAAGACCAATTAATATTATATTAAAATAATGAACCTAAACATGATTGTAAATATTCTTTTTGAGATATTAAAATATTTTTTCTTAACAAAAATCACACTATTATGATAGACATGGAGTGGATGGAGGAGGCGTTTAGAGTGGTCTTAGACAGATTTTAATCTTCAACTATGGAAAAATCAAAAGAAATGGAACTATCAAAAATTTCAACTATGTAAATATATAAAAGTGTTGCTAGCTAGGAATTTTGTATCAGGTGATAGAGAGATGTTGTTACTATAAAAGCTTATTAAATTAATACTTTTATGAGCTGTTTGAGTTAGCGTCCACGAGGCCATGCCTAAATTCTTTGAATTACGACTTTTGGACTTTGGCTAGCACCAATTAATACAGCACCAACGAAGTTTCAAACTTGAAATGATTCCATATATCTATATGGAGACTTACGTTCACATATTGTAGCTGCCACCTTACCATATTAGGAGTATTTATCAGTGCTTTATTTTTTTATCTTTTGAGAAAATGGAGATTATTTAATCTAGTTTTATTTCAGATTAAGCAAGGAGAGATGATTTTTGTTTTTCAGCTTTTTTGAATGATAGAAAAAAACATGATTATCGCTAAAATAAAAATTGATTGTCTCGACATATACAAGAGAGAGAGAGATGACACTGTTTCAGAACTTTATCGAACGATTTCGTTATTCAAGCGCCAGTTAATGTTGCATATGACTTTTCTTCGTATGGAAATTTGACCAAACACATGCCTTGATTAGTACACACCTGTTAGGTAAATGCTGAAGTATATTTTTTCTACCAAAAAAAAAATATATTTCTAAAGAAGTTACAAATGGGAAAATTTTATTTTGTGTCTAGTACATCTGACACTAGTTGCATGATGCATATTTTTATCTCACAGTTTTGTGGATTCAGGTTTTTGTGAATCCAAAAGTGTAAGGAGGGGTGTTCATGATTCGATTTGGATCGGTTTTTCCCTAAAAAGAAATCAAACCAAGTAAGTCGATTTTTCAAACATTAGAACCAAACCAAACCAATTAAGTCGGTTTTTTCTTGATTCGGTTTATGTCGGGTTTTTCGATTTTTTCGGTTATTTGTTAGGTTTTTTCTTAAATATAAGATATACACTACCAAACACATATTATGGCGACCACATTTTCAACGTAACACTATCAAATCAATTGCCCTTTGAGAAATCTATTATTTACCAAGATATATTGATGATAATTTAATCAAAAAGTGATGAATAATTTAATGACTCAATTAAAAATATATTATTTTTAACACGAAATGGGTTCTTACACTTAACAAAAGAAAACTACCAATCAAACTAGAATGTAAAGGTAAAGAACTATACTAAAAGTGCAAACTATTAACATTTATCATAAATTTTTTGAAACTTTATGTAAAAATATACCTATATATAAGTGTAATAATAAATTTAAAATAGCTAATCCTATAGTCGGTTTGGTTCGATTTTTTTCGGGTTTTTCTGGTTAAAACCAAAACCAAACCAAATTTGATCGGTTTTTAAAATTCAAAACCAAAATCAAACCAACCAAACCAAACAGTATCAGTTTTATTGGTCGGTTTTGTTTGGTTTTCGATTTGGTTCGATTTTTTGGATTTTTATGAACACCCCTGTGTAAGATTGAGATTCACAAATCTGTGAGATAAAAAAGAGTTTCACACAACAAATATAAGTTATTTGAGCCACACAATAAAACTACTCCTACAAGCTGCTTACATATTCTTTGGTACAGTCTTTGTCCCAAAACTTATAGCCTGTTTGGCCAAGCTTCTTGGGAGGCCAGAAGTGCTTTTTTTCCCAAAAACACTTTTTTTTCCTAACTTGAGGTGTTTGGCCAAGCTTATTTGGGAAAAAAAAGTGCTTTTGGGAAGAAGCAGAAGCAGTTTCAGAGAAGCAGAAAAAAGTAGCTTCTTTCCAAAAGCAGAAGCAGAAGCAGTTTTGACTTTTCTTCTTACCTTGAATACCCCTAACAAAATATAGTATATACCAAAATAACCCTTAAACCTAATACTTAGGATATTAATTTATAAATATTTTTTCTTATTTTCAGGAAAACTTTATAATATATAGTGACTTTAGGGGTGAATGCTTTTTATATTTGTTGAAGGAATTTTTATATATTTAACTTATATTAAAAGAATTAAGTACTTTTTAATTTTATTTTCATATTTTACTTAAATAAAATAATTTTTTTAATTATTGCATATAATAGCAAAATTTTGAGATTATTTATTTACTTATAATATTAATTATTAAGTAAATCTATTCATGTCCTTATTCGTAATTTGACACTTAAAAGCACTTTCTAAAAAGTTTGGCCAAACACAAATTATTTCTCAAAAGTACTTTTCAGACTGATTAGCCAAACACAAACTGCTTCTCTCAAAAAGTACTTTTTTCAAAAGCACTTTTGAAAAAAGCATTTCTCAAAATAAGCTGAATTCTCCAGCTTGGCCAAACAGGCTATTAATCCCGTGGATTACATCATAGATTCTTTATGATTTGATTGATAAACAATGAATTGTCGTTTCATAAATAATACGAGTAACTTATAAATTGTTATATTCATTATAATAATATATAAGAGTTGTTTTTTAAATATATATATATATATATATATATATCTATATATCTTATTCTAAATTCTGTCTCATATAGAATATAATATCCATTCCTATCGTAATGTATGTATTGCGCAATACCCCACCAACCAAACTATGAGAATATTATTATTATTTTTATAATTTTTCGAACCAAATAATATATTTATTTCGTCTTAGATTTTATGCAAGGATTATTTTTCTTATTTCCCGAACAAAAGACCCCTTAATATAGAAAAAATCAAAGAGGTTCTGATATCAAGACAATTACTACCATTATAGGAAAATTATGAGTTATGACTAAATGTAGCATGAATTATAAAAGGATAACGACATTCGTTAAAAGATCGTCAACTTGGACTAACGCACACGCATGCCTCCAAAATTCCTTGTCAGGTATTTTGATTAGAAAATATCACGTCTACTATTTCTGGGTATTATAACTTTTAATTTCCGCTAAAAATTATTTATATTTAATAATTAAAAAAAATATAAATTTTGTAGAATTTTTATATATAATATACATATATACTCAGAAAATATATAAATATCTATACACGGTATTACAAAGATACAGTTCCAGCACCAATCATTTCCAACTTTATTCCCTCTTTTTTACTGTTTGTTTCTTGGGATTATTCATATATTTCCTCCTAGTGACTTGTGCACTTACTGTTTTTCTTGCACATTATTTTTTTCTAATCTTGAAAATGCTCCCATCTGGAAACAGCACCACAGCTTGGATTCTTACATTGAACTGCTGCTTCTTGTTCTTGATATTTGCCGAGTCCAAAGTGCCTCAAGAAGAAGGTATGCTGCAGCTCTTTTCTCTTGCTTTCATGGGTATTATTGGAGTCCATGGGAGTGTGTNGGGGGGGGGGGGGGTCAGGGTGGGACACTTTAGCAGATTAAGAAATAGTAAACTTTTTGAGTACAGCTCTCTCTGTATTATAATCTCAAGACTCAAGAGGATGACAAGTTTTGAGTTTGAAGAAGATAGGAAATGGGTGGAATAACTTCAAATTAGTGAACTTATATTGAAAAAAATGTGAACTTTACTGTTCTCAGATGGATAAATCATAGAATATTACGGTTAGTTAACGAATTTCTGAAATTAATGCTATGTCTAGTGGTTGAGATGCTCCATTTAGGCAATACTGTGATTTGCTTGTTTAGCCATGGAAATGTTGGGTTTGAATTTGGGGCAGTTCATAATTAAGTTATTTTTTAAATTTTGATATGGTCTAGAAAGACCCAAAAAATGAAGACTTTATTATTCTTTTCCTTTTATTGCTGGAATTTTGGTCTTTTTGTCCAAATTTATTCAAATTGTAGTTTTGTAGCTCACATGTTGTTCAGTATCGGAGGTGGAGCCAGAATTTCAACTTTTTGGTTCTGAATTTTAAAACGACGACGTCAAGTTCCAATAACTTGGTTTTAAACTTTATATTTTTTCATATTTAATGAATTTCGTAATACAAATACACTGTTTGAACAAAAGCTAGTGGGCTCGGCCGAACACGTAGGCGGATTCTATCTACACCCCTGTTTGGAATAATATTTTATGGTTGCAGTTTCTTTTTATGTTAGTTTGAGGGTTCAGTTTCTCCAGTGTCTTCATGTATTGTCAAATGTGGATTATATAGTAAATTAATTAATTTCAACCTTACTGATTGCTTTTCAGTGGATGTCCTCCAACAAATCGCCAAAACCATGGGTGCAACATATTTGAATTTCGATGCAGATTCATGCAGAATTGAAGAGGTTGGAGTCAGAGTTAAGCCACGTGGGTGGTATGAGAATATTGTCGAATGTGATCGTGGCATCGGAGGTGACGAATTCAACCACATCACAAAAGTGTGAGGCATTTATACCTTGTTACTAAATCAAGACTGCTTAATTTGTTTCTAACCTTTCATCTTGTCATGCATGCTTTCTATCTACTGTTACATAGTGTGACCAATATACGCGTGCTTATCAATGTCATCCCAAAGCCAGCTTGGGGACAATCAACTTTATTTTTGTCAAAATGGGATTTAAGAACGAACTCAAGGAACTTGAAGTGAAGAAGTTTCAGATTTTTCATGAACTTCCTTTCCGCTGGACTATTATGTATGGTTGCTTGAAAGGTTTATCCAAACTTAAGTATTGCTGGAGCTTGTAAAGAGAAACAGCATAGGCTATGCTTTTATTGGGTTTAGAAAAGCTATGTAGGAGTTTCCTTGTAGTGACTTCATACTAACTCTTCTCTCTCAAAATAGGCACTCGTTGTGTGATTTCCTTTATCAAAAGCAGTCATTTTCTATTTTTCTTCTTTTGCGTGCGTGTGTGTGTCCACATCTTTATTTGTTTCTATTGCAATTGGTTCCATAATTGAAGCCTGTATGTTATTTTCACTTATGCAGTGTGTTAAAGGGTTTAAGTCTTCCAGGAGTTCTCCCACCTGAATTGGTAAAGCTTCCCAACATTCGACAAATGTAAGAGTTGTTCTTGACCATTTCCGCGTTTGAAATTTTCCTAATTCATGTCACTAGCTTCTTTTTTCTTGCCAATATCAACATCACTCACTAAATCTTTTGCCTTTTTCTTCATGCCCCATTTATAGTGATTTTGCATACAACTATCTCAGTGGTAGAATACCAGTTGAGTGGGCCACAACACAGCTGACTAACATGTAATGACCCACTTCTTTCCGGCTGATCAGTTTTGTCATGTCTTCACTTGCAAATTGTAATTGTATACTTTTTGATCCAGCTCTGTTCTTGTAAACCGGTTGTCAGGGGGAATCCCAAAGGAGTTGGGAAACATCAGCAGCCTTTTATACCTGTATGTTTTCAATTTCTTTCGAACTTACTTCAATGATATCGGGCGAGACTGGATTCTCCTAACTAGATGGAGACCACAGATTTGTCCTTATTATTTATACTATATATTGACAAAGGAAAATGAAGTTGTTATTTTTTCCAAATGTAATTTTGGTGGTTATTTCCTCTCATTGTTTCTAGTATTGAAAATGGATCTTTTAACCAGGAACCTCGAGGGGAACCAGTTTTCAGGCGCTGTTCCTTCTGAACTAGGGAAATTGATCTACATGGAAACCCTGTAAGACCTCTCTTTGTTATCTTTTCCTAAAGCAAACTTGAAGAACAATTGGAACCTGAATGACCGATGCATAGATGAGTGACTTTATCTTTTTCTAATTTCAGGATTTTATCCTCCAACCAATTGGTGGGAGAGGTGCCAACTTCATTTTCTGAACTCGTAAATTTAACGGATTTGTAAGAACATACATCCTAGCCCAGCTTTTGGCTCATTTCTTTTTCGGGAAATAGTATGTCTCACTGTATATTTTTACTATACAGTAGGATAAATGATAACAATTTCAGCGGACAGATTCCAGATTTCATACAGAACTGGAAACAACTTACCAAACTGTAAGGTCTTTGGAAATACCTCCCAAACTTCAAAATAAAAGAATTGGCAGTTTCTAACTTTTTCTTGATGATATATGAAGGGAGATGCATGCCACTGGACTAGAGGGTCCCATTCCATCAAACATATCTCTTTTGAATAAGTTAACAGATTTGTGAGTAATAGAACCTTTCAACATTATCTTAACTACTTCCATTGGATTTTTGTAGAGCATTTACTCTTTGCTTGTTATCTCATCGTCAATTTCGTATACAGGAGGATCAGTGACATAGGTGGACCAGCTCAGGCATTTCCTCCACTGAGTGATATCATGGGCTTGGTAACCTTGTATGTCAGATTGTACTGATATGTGGAAACCATTGTAAAATTACACTGTGTTATAGACATTCTAGTTTTCCTTAAGTTTATTAAATATGGATACAGGGTATTGAGAAACTGCAGCCTTTCTGGAGAACTTCCTGTATATATTTGGGCGATGAAGGATCTGCATACGTTGTAAGTTATGGATGTACACTTAGGCGAAATAAAATTTTCTGCTTCGACTATGACTGTCCTCTGTATTAGGTATCATGTTGATATTCTGCTTCGTTAGCTCTCGTTGATGTCTTTTTCCTTAATATCAACTTCATGTTGATATTTGCTTTTAATTAGTCTTCTCATCCTTCCTCTTCTTGTATCTCTCCAGTACATTCTTTAGTTTAACATATAGAGTCACTCTTCTATACATTTTGCTCTTCATTATACATGTGACAGTTGTAAGAGTTTGTGACACAGATTCATCTCCTCCATCTAAGAGTTCAAATGGTAAATTACTTTCTAATCATGATTTTCTGTTTAATTTTACTGCAGAGACGTTGCCTTCAACAATTTAGTCGGAGGAATCCCAAACAATATTAGTGCTAGAAGTATGCTAAAATTTGTGTAAGTTGAATTGCAAAAGGTGGATTTCTGGGAAATTATCCCCTTTTGATTTTTCTGTTAGCAAGTTAAAGCAGTCTCTTCTCTTTTCTTCTCAAGCTTCTTTTACTCATACCCAAACATCTTGGAGTTGAAGCATATAACATATTGTTGACTTCCAACTTTGCTCTTGCCTAACCGCTTTATGTTCTCTACATAGGTTTCTTACTGGCAACATGCTCAGTGGAGTTATACCTGACTCAATTTTGAAGGATGGAATAAATGTGTAAGTCTACACTTGTTAATATTCTAATTTCATAAACACTTTCTTCTTGTGCATGATAGATCAGTCTTTGCGGAACATGTCATAGTTATTATTCAAAAACATAGCGATCGTACACTGGCGTGCCAGAGCAATTTTGATTCATTGATCTCGACAGTTTCTTTTCCACATTTTGTCTTCATGCGGATCTCACAAATGCTTTGTTCATAATGGGAAGATGGTATCTGACAGCATTCGTCGCATGCAGTGATCTTTCCTACAATAATTTTACATCGCAAGGACCTGACCAACATGCTTGTCAGCAAAATATGTAAGGAAAGGTCCTTATTTGTTAATTCCTGCCTTAAGTTATTTTACTGAATGAGCATATATGATTTGAGAATTATACCTACTACAGGAATCTGTATGTGAACTTGTACAAGAGCTCTGCAGCAGCAAGCCCCTTGTAAGAGGATTCTTCTAATTATTCTGAAACATTAAAATTCTGATTCATGATGAAACTGAGGGAAAAAGGAAGTGCAAAGCTTTGCTTTCTCATCTGATTCAAATTTTGTCTAACTGCTTTTGCGCTTTAACTTCTACAGAAGGAGAATTCTTCCATGTACAGAGGATTTCGCTTGTCCTCGGTGTAAGTATGTTCTTTTCTTCTCTGGAAAGTTATACAACTTCATATGAAAAACACAACCCAACAGTAAAGAATCAGATGCTTACCCTTTATCCCCTTGGCATTCTCTCGTTAACTCGAGTAGCAAACTGCTCAACTATCAAAGAGACTGTAGCACATTAGTATCATCTGTTATATCAAAATGCCAATACATTTTAATGTTGGATTCAGTCCTAAAATCATATATCTACAGGTTTTAAGGTGATTTGTGGATTCATAACCTAATGATTGGAAATATTCTCTGCTTGATTATTTTCCCAACTTTTGAGAAATATTTTGAGCACCATGATTTGGACACTGAATTCTACAATTTTCCTTGCCAGATGGGTGCTCATTACATGTTAATTGTGGTGGAAATGATTATACTGTAAAGGAGGGCGGTCGAGAGGTTAATTATGAAGGAGATGCAGGAGTTGATGGTGGTTCTGCTAGATATTTCAGTACTAGTACCAATTTTTGGGGATTGAGTAGCACTGGCGACTTTATGGATGATAATAATGATCAAAATGCTCGTTTTATTGAAAGTACACCATCAAAAAGCCTCTCTGAATTGTACAATAATGCTCGGATGTCTCCCCTCTCGCTCACTTACTTCCGCTATTGCTTGGAGAATGGGAGTTACAATGTCAGCTTGGAATTTGCTGAAATAACTTTTACAAATGACAGCACATATTCCAGTCTTGGAAGGCGAGTGTTTGATATATACATTCAGGTTGGTATGTTAATTATAAAACTTCCTATGCTGTTAAACTATGATTAGATGTGTGAAAATACAGGAAAAGAAGGGAGAACCTGTATTGAATTTTGTTGTTAACAATATACAACAAGATCCTTGTATGGGATTTTGGACTACTAGAAATAAGGTAAGTTTAATCTAAACTATATATAAAGAAAGTTAGTAAACAAGGGAAATTATCCATACACTTGGATTCCTTACTGTAACAGAATTAGAAAGAACATTCTTTACTATTAACTTAAAACATATTTTAACACGTAACAGCATTAATTCTCTTGACTTTCAGCACGTCCCTCATCTCAAGGTGGTGAAGCAACTTGAGCTTCTAAATTATAGCACAAAAGTGACAGGACACTACCTTGAGACGAAACTGACTAAGTATGCTACCATAAATCCATTAGACATGATTGAATTTGAGGACAGTCATGCTGCCAGCTTAACTAGATCTCTAAACTAAAGCAAGCACGCTGCCAGCTTGATTAGATAGCTGACTATCTATGATGTTTGACTCGGTGATTATTTGACGATCAAAAATGAAGCTGATCAGGCATTGACTATAAACATGTAGCTGGACAAGTCGCGACTGGCAATGTTCTCTGGACGGCAATGTGGTGCTGTCTGAATGTTCACTTGTTGGCTGGCTAGAATACTATAGATTGTCGACTTGACAGGTCAATAAACATGGACTAATGATATCAAATTCTGGACAAATGTGAACTGTTGATATGTGGCACGTGCTGCCTCAAAAAATGGCCTGAAGAGAGACTAGGCGTTGACTAGAAACATATTGAGTCGCAATTAGAAAGTTTGTTGGACGGTGACATGGGGCTCTCTGGATAATCACTTGTCAGCTTACTGCACAAACATAGACTGTTCATTTGACAGGTCAGCAGATTTGAACTGATGATATCAGGCCCTAGGGCAAATGTGGACTGTTTATATGTGGCACGTGCTGGCCAAAAGATATGGCCTGAAGAGACATGTAATAATGGCATTGCTGGACCAGTAACTAGAAAGATACAAGACTAGTAAAATTATGAAAAAAATGAAAAACCTTATCTGGATAGGTGGATTTCAATGGAAGATATTAGATATATAACAAGATAGTAAAGTCTCTGATACCTTGTGAAATTAAATAAAAAGAAGCTCTATATCTAATAGCTTCTCCTGACTTTCAGAAAGATACTTACACAATCTTCTTTGTGCTCCAGGAGAAGTTAGTTTGGAAAGACTTCAATATTGTGAATGAGGCTGATGGAGTTCAAAAGCCCGTATTTAGACATTTTAACACCAGTGTTACAGATAATACCTTGGAGATTCGATTTTACTGGGCTGGCAAAGGCACTACCAGAATCCCAGTTAGAGGGAATTACGGCCCCCTCATATCTGCTATTTCACTCAAACCAAGTAAGTTTCCTCAACCTTCATCATCCAAAGGGGAATGACAAAGTATATACAATTTTTTAATTTCACTTGATTTCTTTCTTTGTAATATATTGTGTATTTAAAGGATGTCTTGTAAAAAATCCTACAGAGATATTCTAGAGATCATACATATCATCTGATCAGGTCACAGGATTGGTTACTCGCTTCTAGAAAACACTGCAACGGAATGAATGATTACATGCTCTGCTAGACTACGTGTGGGGTTGACAATGCTCATCAACTTCCATGTAAAAGATGTTGGTTTTCTAGCTTCCATGATCCGAGTCAATATGTGGAAAAAATCTGATTCTAGCCCATTCTTCTCCCTGCTGTTTGAACACCTGTTGGTTTCTGAAATTATAAAAGATAGCAGTATCTATCTCAACAATTGATTTGCTTTAGTCTCTTCAGAGTTGCTTCATTTTTCTAGAGAGCGCAAGTAAAATATTATTAGCATCAAAAGCCAATTTGTGAACCTTTACTTCGCCTGCTCCAAGTGATTGAAAGAGTAATTTTTCATTAGCATTCCTAATTTATTATTGGGCAAACTAGTTTCTTTAAACCAAGCTCTTAAACTTCATTCCTGGCTTTATCTGCTTGTGGTTCTGTACCATCTATAAGTATTAGTATGTTCCCTGATTTGTGTTTCTACAAGCTCTCCTAACTCTTAATGAAAGGTAGCTTTTAATTCCCTGGAATTCCTAAAGTATTTTCCTTTCTTTTATATACTTATTATATCTATTTAATCAGCTCTTTGTTTGTATGAACAATCAAAAGCCAAGTGTAATTGGTCCTTGCAAGTTCCGGGCTTGCAGCAGACAAGTTCGATGCCTATATTAGTACAGCACATGTAAATACGGCACATGTGTTTTCCAGAATCTCCTGCGTAAAAGGGATGAACGCGGTATATTTTCAGAAATAGTAATATTAACGGGAAGTTCACCATTTAAGTCGATGCGAAAGTTTCTAAGCTGATGTTTTAGACATGGAACAAGTCTATGCAAGGTTGAAATGGTTGTTTTCGTGCCCCCTCTTTTTTTTCTTTTCTTTTTCTTCTTCTTTTGGGTAATGCTCAGAGGCAGCGGGAACTGGTGAAATGTGGGTCATTCTATATGGCTGTGGAACTCCATTTTCATAATTTTGGTTGAAATAGCCAACCGAAGTCCTTTTTCTCAGCTTGAATGAGTGTTGATGAGTGTAAACATATTTACTTTGCTTTTATTTTTCCATGAATGACATGTGCATGTTATTTTCCCATGAATGACATGTGCATGTTATTTTCCCATGAATGACATGTGCATGGTCAATAAACTTGATGAATCTTAGCTGATTGAATCTCATTTTCTATTGCACTGCTGCTGCATACACGTAACAATTTTGTCTTCATTTCTGTGCAGCTTTTAAATCTTGTTCAGAGGAAGATAAAAAGAGCGTGACTGTTTATGTTATTGTTGGAGTAATGGCTACATGCATTTTCCTGTTGGTAATGAGCACACTTTGGTGGAAAGGCTATCTGCAATGCAAAAAGAGACAGAGAAAAGGTGATCACTGAACAAGTGTTAGAAAGAAGTAACTTTAACTAGCAAATTCTGTGATTAGGCAGTTGATCCAAGCATTGCTGATCTGAAAGAGCACATTCTACTGAAATGATAATCAACAAAACCTCCCTATCCAGAAGTCATGAGTTGTAAATAGATGACTAACCATTAAAGACTCTATTTCCATGACAGATTTAGAGGGCATGGAGCTGCAGACCATTTCTTTTACTTTAAAGCAAATAAAGGCTGCCACTAACAACTTTGATGCTTCTAACAAGATAGGGGAAGGTGGTTTTGGTGCAGTTTACAAGGTATCATTATGGGAACAATAGTAATGGGTAGATCTTTGTTATCATTATTGTTTGTGCTCTGACCAAATATTTGATGTAGGGTCGGTTATCTGATGGTACTTCAGTTGCAGTGAAGCAGCTCTCACATCAATCAAGACAGGGAAACCGTGAATTCCTAAATGAGATTGCCATGATTTCTTGTTTGCAACACCCAAATCTTGTTAAGCTGCATGGTTGCTGCATTGAAGGGACTGAATTACTGCTCGTATATGAATACTTGGAGAACAATAGCCTTGCTCGTGCACTATTTAGTAAGTTATTCATTCACTTTTTAAAAAAATTCTAAACTACTACCAGCTCTCTATGAAATGTCCATTAACATTTTAGTATGATGGACAACCTTAGATCCAGGAAAAAGTCAATTGATACTTGATTGGCCGACAAGGTTCAAGATTTGTGTTGGGATTGCTAAAGGTCTAGCTTACCTTCACGAGGAATCAAGCCTTAAAATTGTACACAGAGACATTAAAGCTACTAATGTACTGCTAGATAAAGATCTAAATCCCAAAATTTCGGACTTCGGGCTGGCTAGACTTACTGAAGATGAGAAGACTCATATTAGCACTCGAGTTGCTGGTACAATGTATGTTACAATGCAGAATTCAAACTAGATTTTCTTTTTACCTTTATCTTGTCATCAGTATGGTTAGGTAAAATTTGTGGCATAATTGTATGTTAATAACTGCAGAGGATACATGGCACCAGAGTATGCACTGTGGGGTTATTTGTCCTACAAAGCAGATGTCTACAGCTTTGGGATTGTCCTTCTTGAAATTGTTAGCGGCAAGAACAACAATAACTATGCCCCTTCCGACAGTTTCATTTGTCTTTTAGACTGGGTATCTTCCTTTACGTTTATTGTTAATGCACTCCAACACAGCGGACCAGTCTGCTATTTTTAAGATTGGGAATTGTTGAACTCTTTTAACCGAAAAACCTCCTTATTTAATTTTATCGCAGGCCTGTCACTTGCTACAAAATGGAATAATAGAGGAGCTCGTCGATGATAAATTGGGTTCTCGTTTCAGCAAAGCAGAAGCAGAAAGGATAATAAAAGTAGCACTATTATGCACTAGTGCGACGCCATCACTCAGGCCTCTAATGTCTGAGGCTGTAGGCATGCTTGAAGGGGAAAGAGATGTTCCTGATGATATCCCAGAAGCAAGTACGTATACTGATGATTTGAGATTTAAAGCATTGAAAGATTTCCAACGAGAGAGGCAAAATCAAAGCGCATCAAGTAATCAAGCTCAGTTAGCAAGCATACAAACTGCCTCTGATCTCTGTGAATACAATCCGGAATCAAGATCTGACTGACTCTATAATTTTGTCTTTCTTATTTGATCTCTTGCCGGTGTAGCAGTGGTTATGGTTCTTGAGAGATTGCATTGGTTCAAGTATTTTCAAAGAGTTGGATTGAACTATTTGTATATTAATTCTTTTGTGAGTGAGATGTCTATAAAATGTACATAAATCTCCCATTTAAAGTGTCAGGGGCACCATTTCTCCAGCTGTGCAGTTTTTTGTACCTCAGTGCTAGATTTTAAAATTGTATAATCTTCTGCTTATTTGCATTACATCTGAAATGTGGACTATGGGAGTTCCTCTTACACAAAAAAACAGGTTCTTTAATCGAAGTGTCAGTTTGCATGGCAGGTCTTTTTGAATCTGTGCTAGTACTACCAAAGGATGTGGTGCAGCGGATGTGCTCTTTGGCCAATAAAACTGTTAAGAACCATAGGACAGTGAAATCTATCTTAGTAGCAACTTCAACACTGGGCACTTGAAATTATATTCATCTAAGGTAAATTTTCCAAGTTTCTAATATCCAGTCTATTTCTACCTTCACAAGATAGGAATACGGTTTGCGTACATAATATCTTTCTCAGACTCCACCTGGGGATTACATTGTTTTTGTTGTTGGGGGACCTATAGTATCAATAGGATCTTGGAATAAGCAGTCTGCAGTTGAGAAGTATATACCAATGTCACTGTTGAAAGGGATGGGTATTGTGACAGAAAAGGACATTAATAGTCTTTGTCTAGAAGTTGGACAATCTGTAATGGTACCCACAAATAAAAAAAAGTAAAATTTATTCTTTACCTAATATTGGAATATCTAATGAAGATAATCGTGATACCAAAAATACGCTCGTAATATTGGAAAAGAAAGCATTGTGTGTTATGAATAATTTGTACATTAGATACTACATTGGATGCTACATTGGATACTACATTGGATGCCCATATTGTGAATAGCTAAAAGATTAAATTTTCTATTTTATGTCAATCATCTTTACTTTTTATACCTATAAAAGGCCATGTAATTGCAATGGAAAAATACACCAAAGTGAAAGAACAAAAATCTTCTCCCTTCTTTCTATCTCTTCTTATTTATATTTTACTGCATTGCTTTTATTTTATAACACGTTATCAGCACGAAGCTCTAATTTTATTCTTAACTTCCGCTAAGTTGAGCCATATTTTATTAAGGTATGTATCATTATAATCATTTTTATGGCAGTACATATCATACGCTTAATTCTTACAACATAAATTTTTCTTTGCAATATTTGATAATTTACATCATTCATGTTGTTGTTCCCTTTTCCGTCTGTTTCACATTTTTATTTATCATATGTGCATATATATGTAGTGTATACATTATCTAGTCATTGCTACTAATAACACGTTCAAAGTAGAGTATTTATTTTAGTACTTCGCTTATTTGTTGTCAACATTAATTTAATATTTAAATTTCTGATTAAATTCATGCCCATATCTAATAATTGCATTTCCTAGTGTTTAAATGTTCTAACTGTGAGAAATGAATTGACAAGCAATAATTTTATAGTTTAATTACTTTATATTTATTGGAACATCAATAATGTTAGTCACGTTCAATTCTATTAACACATATATATCAATAATATAAAGTGAAATGAAACAAGTATGTAATTTCTACTTTATGGCAAGAATAAAATGAAATAGTAGATTGTTAACATGATATAGCTCTATTTTCATTTCTTTTACCTTAATCGTTTTGATTTCATGAATTGTGTATTATTATAATTATTTCTCTAACTTATTCATCTTTTATGATAGTTTTCACTATGTCAAATTTATCAAAACTTGAATTTGTGGCACTTGACATCACCGGGAGGAACTATTTATCATGGGTTCTTGATGCTGAAATTCACCTTGACGCTAAAGGTCTTGGAAATACTATTATAAAAGGAAATGAAGCATCAAATCAGGATAAAGCGAAGGCCATGATTTTCCTTCGTCATCATCTACATGAAGGGTTAAAAACTGAATATTTAACCATAAAAGATCCACTTGAATTATGGATTAATTTGAAAGATCGATATGACCACCTAAAACTTACGGTATTACCGAAAGCTCGGTATGAGTGGATACATTTAAGGTTGCAAGACTTTAAAACCGTAAGTGAGTATAATTCTGCTATTTTTAAAGTAAGTTATCTATTAAAATTATGTGGAGACACTATCACAGATGAGGACTTATTGGAAAAAACATTTTCTACCTTTCACGCTTCAAATGTGGTGCTACAACAACAATACCGTGAAAAAGGTTTTAAGAAATATTCTGAGTTAATCACATGCCTACTTGTGGCTGAGCAGAATAATACTCTATTAATGAAAAATCATGAAGCCCGTCCCACTGGGTCTGCTCCATTTCCGGAAGTGAATGCTGTAGCAACACATGATAAGTTTGAAAGAAAACAAAATAATTACCGTGGTCGTGGACATGGTCGTAAACGTGGACGTGGCAGGGGGCGAAACAATTATCGTCATTATGGTGGAAATAAATTGGAGAACAATAAGGGTTCTCAAATTAATCATTCAAAAGGTAAAGCTAGTATGTGTCACCGATGTGGTATGAGAGGTCATTGGGCACGCATTTGTCGTACGCCAGAGCATTTTGTCAAACTTTATCAAGCCTCCCTCAAGAAAAAGGAAAATAATGTGGAGGCACACTTGACCTTTCAAAATAATGATGATGAAGCAGGTCCCTCAAATAAATATGATTCTAAGGCACATCTTGCATATAAAGATGATGATTTTGAAGGCCTAACAAATATTACTCATTTAGAAGTTGGAGACTTCTTTGAGGATATTGACTGAAGAACTAATCATCTTACTGGGGAATGAAGCTATAAAAGTTGTTATTTTTATGTTTGCAACTAGTTTATTTTTCTTGAGTGTATTTTCCTAATGCATCATGTGTTACTAGTTTCTACATTCCTAATGTATTTCTTAATATTTTTTTTTTTGCTTGTCTTTCATATTTCTTATGATGTATTATTTGTTTTTTTTTATGAAGAATATGAAAATTCCCCAGTCTTCAGTTGGACTCAAGATTAATAAAGATGATATATGTCTTCTGGATAGTGCTACAACACACACTATTTTAAAAGATAAGAGATATTTCTCTTATTTGGTAATGAAAGAAGCGAATGTTAATACAATATCCGGTAGTACAAGATTAATTGAAGGTTCTGGAAGAGCCAATTTATTACTACCAGGTGGAACAAATTTGGCTATTGATGAAGCACTATATTGTAGTAAATCTCAAAGAAACTTATTAAGTTTCAAAGATATTCGCCAAAATGGCTATCATATTGAGACTACAAATGATGAAAAGATTGAATATCTTTATATTACTACAATAATGTCCGGTAAGAAATATGTGCTTGAAATGTTACCTGCTCTTTCCTCCGGCTTATACTACACAAGTATTAGCAGGATTGAAACACATGTCGTAGTAAACGAGAAGTTTACTAATCAAGATAATTTTATTATTTGGCATGACCGGTTGGGCCATCCTGGTTCTAATATGATGCGTAAAATAATTGAGAATTCACATGGACATGCAATGAAGAATCAGAAGATTCTTCAATTTAAGGAATTCTCTTGTGCTGCATGTTCTCAAGGAAAATTAATTATTAGACCATCAACTATTAAAGTTAGGATGGAATCTCTTGCATTTCTGGAACGTATACAGGGTGATATATGTGGGCCCATTCACCCTCCATGTGGACCATTCAAATATTATATGGTTTTGGTAGATGCATCTACAAGATGGTCACATGTGTGTTTACTATCAACTCGCAATATGGCATTTGCGAGATTGTTGGCTCAAATAATAAAGCTAAGAGCACAATTTCCAGATTATGCAATTAAGACAATTCGTCTTGATAATGCTGGTGAGTTTACATCCCAAGCCTTTAATGATTATTGTATTTCAACTGGGATAACAATTGAGCATCCGGTTGCTCATGTTCATACACAAAATGGTCTAGCAGAATCATTGATCAAACGCCTCCAATTAATTGCTAGACCAATGCTTATGAGAACAAAACTTCCCATTTCAGTATGGGGTCATGCTATTTTGCACGCAGCAGCACTTGTGCGGATAAGGCCCACAAGTTATCATAAAGTCTCCCCATTGCAATTGGCTTTTGGTCAGGAGCCAAATATTTCCCATCTTAGGATCTTTGGTTGTGCGATATATGTTTCAATTGCTCCACCACAACGCACAAAGATGGGTCCTCAAAGAAGGTTGGGGATATATGTTGGATATGAATCTCCTTCTATTATAAAATATCTAGAGCCGATGACTGGAGATTTATTTACGGCAAGATTTTCTGATTGCCATTTTGATGAATCAGTATATCCAACATTAGGGGGAGAAAATAAGCAGCTAAAAATGAAGATAGATTGGAATGCATTATCATTGTCTCATTTAGATCCTCGAACAAATCAATGTGAACAAGAGGTTCAAAAGATTATTCATTTGCAAAATATTGCAAATCAATTGCCAGATGCATTCACTAACCTACCAAGGGTGACTAAGTCACATATTCCAGCTGCTAATGCTCCAATTCGAGTTGATATCCCGGCAGGACAATTAATTAAAGCAAATGAGTCTAAGCCATTCTTGAAACGTGGTAGACCAATCGGTTCTAAAGATAAAAATCCTCGAAGAAGAAAAGGAGCAAGTGATCAAAGTAAACATAACACAGAGGTAGTGGCTCAAGAAGAGCCCCAAGACGTAACAAATGATAAGACCTTAAGGGAGGTCCAGGTACCTGAAAATAATGAAAATGAAGAGATATCAATAAGTTACGTCTCAACCGGGAAAAGATGGAACCGAAATAATATTGTTATCGATAACATTTTTGCTTATAATGTTGCTGTTGAAATAATGCAACAAGATGAGGATCTTGAACCAAAATCTGTCGATGAATGTAGACAGAGAAATGATTGGCCAAAATGGAAAGACGCTATCCAGGCAGAGTTAACTTCACTTGGAAAACGTGAAGTCTTCGGACCCATAGTTCGAACACCTGAAGGCATAAAGCCAGTAGGGTATAAATGGGTTTTTGTGCGAAAACGAAATGATAAAAATGAAATCGTTAGATATAAAGCACGACTTGTGGCACAAGGGTTTTCCCAAAGGCCTGGAATTGATTATATGGAGACATATTCTCCTGTAGTGGATGCTATCACCTTCAGGTATCTCATAAATATGGCAGTACAAGAAAAACTTGATATGCATCTAATGGATGTTGTTACAGCTTATTTGTATGGATCATTAGACAACGAAATTTTTATGAAAGTACCTGAGGGATTTAAAGTGCCAGAAGCATATAAAAGTTTTCGAGAAACTTGTTCAATAAAGCTTCAGAAATCTTTATACGGATTGAAACAATCAGGTCGTATGTGGTACAATCGCCTGAGTGAATACCTGTTGAAAGAAGGGTACAAGAATGATCCAATTTGTCCTTGTGTCTTTATAAAAATGTCTGGATCTGAATTTGTTATAATCGCCGTATATGTTGATGATTTAAACATCATTGGAACTCCTGGGGAGCTTCCAAAAACAGTAGACTGTTTGAAGAAAGAATTTGAAATGAAAGATCTTGGAGAGACAAAATTTTGTCTTGGTCTACAAATTGAGTATATGAAAGATGGAATATTTGTCCATCAATCAACATACACCGAAAAGATTTTAAAGCGATTCTATATGGATAAAGCACATCCATTGAGTACCCCGATGGTTGTGAGATCACTTGATATAAAGAAAGATCCATTCCGACCTCATGAAAATGATGAAGAGGTTCTTGGTGCCGAAGTACCATATCTTAGTGCAATTGGGGCATTAATGTATCTTGCCAATAATTCCCGACCAGATATAGCTTTCTCAGTAAGCTTATTGGCAAGATTTAGTACTTCGCCAACACAAAGACACTGGAATGGTATTAAACATATATTCAGATACCTCCAAGGGACCATTGATATGGGTTTATTCTATTCAAATGAATCCAAGCCATCATTGATTGGTTATGCAGATGCAGGATATTTGTCTGATCCACACAAAGGTCGATCTCAGACAGGCTATTTATTTACAAGTGGAGGTACAGCTATATCATGGCGTTCGACAAAACAAACTATGGTTGCTACTTCTTCAAATCATGCAGAGATAATAGCCATTCACGAAGCAAGTCGAGAATGCGTTTGGTTAAGATCTATAACTCAACACATTCAGCAAACATGTGGTCTTTCTTCGAAAGAGAATATTCCAACAATATTGTATGAAGACAATGCTGCATGCATAGCTCAATTGAAAGGAGGATATATCAAAGGAGATAGAACAAAACACATTTCACCGAAATTCTTTTTCACTCATGATCTTCAGAAGAATGGTGAAATAAATGTACAACAAGTTCGTTCATGTGACAATTTGGCTGATCTATTCACTAAGGCATTACCAACCTCAATATTTGAAAAGCTGATATATAAGATTGGAATGCGTCGTCTTCGAGACATTAAGTGATTTTTCATCAGGGGGAGTAACTACACGCTGCACTCTTTTCCTTAACCAAGGTTTTGTCCCACTGGGTTTTCCTGGTAAGGTTTTTAATGAGGCAGCAAGCAATACATATTATAAATAATTATGTATCTCCCAATATTTTTTTGTAAGTTCTTAATAAGGCATATTATCCTACATGGACATCCAAGGGGGAGTGTTATGAATAATTTGTACATTGGATACTACATTGGATGCTACATTGGATACTACATTGGATGCCCATGTTGTGAATAATTGAAAGATTAATTTTCCTATTTTATGTCAATCATCTTTACTTTTTATGCCTATAAAAGGCCATGTAATTGCAATGGAAAAATACACCAAAGTGAAAGAACAAAACTCTTCTCCCTTCTTTCTATCTCTTCTTATTTACATTTTACTGCATTGCTTTTATTTTATAACATAGTGCTCATAATATGCTTTTGACAAAAAAGGGACAAAGACAAACCAAAGCATGTTGGGAATATTAGTGATGGAGAATTGAGGGGCGGATTTAGAGGTTCACCCGAAGCCCTTTTTTGAATCTTCTTGAGACAATCCAAAAAAACCATAGCTCAGTGGGGGCTTTAAAGTCTTTGTTAGGTTGCTGGTTCAATACTCATTAACCACAATCTTTTTTTTTGCGGAAATTCTGCCTCTTCCTCTGTAGAGAAACGTTATAGAAATGGAACTATATAATAGCTAGTGTGAAAAAAACATCTCACTGAAGCCATACGAAATATTGAACAAGATGACTAGCATGATAGTAAGAAATCAATAGATCTTAATGAGCAAGATGCAATGCAAAAAACGGAGTAGTAATTAAGAATATGTCAAATGATTCTACTTCTATAATTGATTCAGGACAACCCGAGGGAGAAATTAAAAAATAGTCAGATTTACAAGTGGTCATTCAAAAATAGTCATAGTTTCAAAAGGGGAAATTACCATCTATGTCTATTTATAAGTAGCTTATTATAAAAATTGTCCAATTCATAAAATATTACTAATATTAGACAAATATTACTAATATTAGTCAATTAGCTATTTGTTGCAAAATCAGGTCAAA
Source organism: Nicotiana glauca (assembly GCA_026770625.1). Lineage (NCBI taxonomy): Eukaryota > Viridiplantae > Streptophyta > Magnoliopsida > Solanales > Solanaceae > Nicotiana > Nicotiana glauca. Next base: position 32,753 of record MU712208.1, on the reverse strand, counting down.
ATTTTGCTTTTTTTGAGTGGGTGTTATTAGAATAAATTAGGTACATCTTAAAGAGTTCGAAACTCAGTTTTGGGATGATTTGGTGAAGTTTTTCGGTGGTTTGAATTGAAAATTCAAAGTAAAAAATTGAACATGAAAAATAATGATATGCGTATCACACTGTGTATCACATATGTATCACATTTGTATCAATTATGTATCACATGTATATCCATGTGTCGCGCCCCCTTTTTCTCGCGAAATCGGGTTTATGACATTTTGGAGGACAACTCATTCCTTTTGGGAATTGGGTTTGCAATTGAAGAGTCGCCACCTAATGATTAGGGTGAATTATGACACCAAGGAGGTTTTGATTTGGAGTAACCAGAGATAGGGTAAGGGCTTGAAATTATTCTAAGGGGAAGGTGTTAGGCACCCCTCAGAATCCACTAGTGTGGTTCTCGACCAGACTATTATTGTGAATTTAGATGCAAATAACACGTAGACAAATAAAGCTTCAAATAAGAGGGTATTTTCACCTTATAGTTCACAAATACAAAGTTAGAAAGAACTAAAAGAAAGTTGTTTTTTTCCTTAGAAAAAGAAAGAGTTCGAAATTCTTTTAAAAGAGATAAGAAATAAGGGAAAGGGGGTCCTAGGTTTATTAACAATATGGATCACCCCACACAATGCCCAGTAATTACTCCTCAATGAGGGGCTACGCGTGGCATTATCGCGTGGTCATCATATCCATATCTACCTTTCCCACCCCGTAAAAGTATTAAAGCGCAGAATGGTCTCGTTTACTTATTGCATACTATTACCGTCCCAATACTATCAGTATCTGGGGCATTTAGGACTACTAATCCTAAAGGGGAGGATATTAGACTTATTTGAAGTTTTCAAAGGTAAAAACTCTAAGGCGACGTACAAAACACGTATTGCAAGTTGGGGAAAGCACATAACAAGCAAAGACTCATATATAACCCCTTTCAACAAAGAAGCACGTAATTAACATGACTTACACATACTGGTTAGGGTCTGATTAAATACTAAGCATGAAAGAGCTTAAAGATTGAGGCAGACTGATTTATTACATAATTCAGATAAGAAGCCCAAATCAGGCCTGCCTACTGGTTGTACTATTAATAGAGACTGATTAAATTTATAACTTTACCCTAAGGCTTGCCTAAGTGTTAGACAAAGATCCTATAGGCATGGTATATATTGAATAAAGAAAGCAGTAAAATAACAAGGCTTAAAGTAAACTGGACACGTACTAGTTTAAAAGGGGTAGTCAGGTTAAAGAAAATGCCAGTTTTTAACGAAGATTATGAGTTCTACAGCTAACAACACCATTGTTACTAATTTTTAGCTCCATATGTGAATGAGGCGGCTCAGATTCAATTAGGAGTTCCTATAGGCATGCTTTCTACGCATAGTTGATTTTGAATGTGGTATAAAATGCAGGAAACTTGTTTTAAGACTTATGAACATGATAACTAGGTGTTGAGTTTTGTTTTAGCCCTATGAACATGGTATCTAAGTGTAGGAATTGCTTTAAAATCTATGAACATGATATCTAAGTGCAGAAATTGTTTGAAAACCTATGAACATGATTTCTAAGTGAAGAAGTTATTTGAAAACCTATGAACATGATATCTAAGTGCAGAAATTATTTGAAACCTATGAGCATAATTTCTAAATAAAGAAATTATTTGAAAACCTATGAACATGATATCTAAGTGCAGAAATTATTTGAAACCCTATGTACATGATTTTTAAGTGCAGAAATTATTTGAAAACTTATGAACATGATATCTAAGTGCAGAAATTATTTAAAAATACCTATAGGCATGGTATCTACCCTTTTGGCATACATAGATACCCGCCCTGTTCACTAGCCATCCCCAAAAGTTTATTACAAATTATTACAGCACATATTAAGGTAAAAAAAAACATCAGAAAAAATATAAATAAAAGTACAACCAAGGAAAGCCTGATTCAGACTTCATGTATGAAATATGAGGTAAACCAACTCTATGAGATCATGATCCAAAGCCTTTCTCCCATTTGAGTGTGTCAAAGTTCCCTAAGAGCCTTAAAGGGACTTCGGGCAATGCTCACACCCAAAATGTATTATCAGATTGGGACAAAGTGAAGTGTGGAAGGCCCAACCCTCAAGTGTCCAAGTTCATAGGGAACTCAAAGGGTCCCAAGGCAAGCCTCACAAGAGGGGGCCAGAACTTAAAGACTAAGAAAGCGTGCAAGTGCAGAATAGAGTGCTAAAAGGCAAAAGAAAGGGGGAATCAACTACAGACAAGCACACACAAGGGGATTCAGGGGAATAGGGGATTGTAAAGAGCCTGTCGCTTAGGCAAAGGCAGACTTTAGGCATGCCCAGCAATGGGGAGTGCTAGCACACCTGTAAGCCTACCAGAACACATACTGTTAGAGGCTAGGATCCCCAGGGGATCAAGTTCAATTCATGGACAATAACTTGCATATTGCCATGCCTTAAACCATAGCTTAAACACATGGGGGCAGGGGTTTGGGATTCATAATAGAACAGCTGAAAGAAATCAATAAGCTAGAATGAGTGTTGAACTATACATAAGAAGTAAACATGGATACAAAAGCAGTAAATAAACACATTATTGTTTTGCTGAAACTTAAATCAGGACATACCAGTTTCAAAGAAACAAATAGAGAGAAAGCAAGCATGTCTTGTAATGGGCCACAGTATAAGCAAACCAAAAGAGAATACTTTTTCAGTGTAAGTATAGGTTTTTGAAAGACTATGAGTGATTGTGTGTGTCTATGTCAATGAAAAGGTCGTGTATTTATAGTGTGAAGAACATGCAGAAACAAGGTAAGAAAATAATTAAGAAACTGAATATCAATTAAAAAATCAATCAATACAAGACTTCCTTTAATTAAGGAATTCAGACTCAAACGGTAAAACTATTTAAGGAAAGAAATCAAATAAACATCTTGTGAAAAGTAGGCAATTAGGGGTAAATACATTTTTAATTAAGGGAAGAATTTTGAAATGCATGGTTTAAGCAAATAAGATAAGGATCTATCAGTATACAGTAAATCAAAGGGTCAGAGGTTTGAAATTACTGGCTCATGAATAGGCTAAGGAAAGTTTTTTGACTCAAATCGAGTAACAGGTTAAATCAGCAAACACGGAAAGAAATCAATCAAACTTATACAAGGAAGTCTGAAATCAATCAAAATTGAAAGCCATTTTTAGAGGGAAGTTCAGCACGTATAAAGAGTACACAAATATGCTAGGCTGAATTTTGGGCAAAGAAAAAATGTCATGCCATTGCAAAATCAGTAGGTAGTCACATAGGTCACCAATGTAGAAGAGATAGTATCAAATAACATACAAAGGGTCCAATGTAAGGACCTTAGAAGAGTTTAGTAGAAAATCAGAATTGCTTAAAGAAACAGAGATTGAAACAAAGACTTCAAGACTCATTTGAGCAACAAATTCAGAAACTCGAAATAGTTAGGGTTTCTGAAATCATACAATCTCAAAGGTGAAACCATATCACATAGCTAATGTTCTCAAACTCGGATGAACCCCCAAATTCTAGGGTTTTACCATCAATCAAGTGCAGAGATGAGAGGACAAGTAATCAAAGAAAAGATACTAGTCGAAACAGGTCCAGAAGTCTCAGAAAGGAACTCATGAGAAACATAGTAAAAGAACAACATGTGAAACACAGTAGAGGGACTCAAAGAAGCATAGTAGAAGAACCGATAAGAAACCTAATGTAAGAAACTAATAAGAACAGTAGGAGAAGCATATTAAGAAGCATATTAGCAGAAACTTAGCAAGAACACAGTAGAGAAACATATAAAGAACACAGTAGAAAATCATATAAAGAATTCAAAAAGAAACATATAAAGAATACAATAGAGAAACATATAAAGAACACAGTAGAGAAACATATAAAGAACACAGTAGAAGAACCATCTGAATAACTCAAAAGAGAAAACCCTAAATCGAAAAAAATATAAAGGTTTTGAAAGCATACCTTTTGAAAGAAATACCAAGAGTTCGTTTAAAAGTTCAGGGAGAACACGGATCTAGAACAGATCTAAAGAAAATAGAAGAACCTCAAAAGCTAGGATTTCAGAGGAAACTAAAGGTGAGAAAGGCTTGGATAGCTGTTGATCTAAGTAGGAGGGGTCGAAGCTAGGCTCGAAATAGACATGGCTTGCCGGAGCAAGGCCGGAGATGGCCATAAAACTTGAACCAACAAGGTCTGGATGAATCTCTTCGTGTTCAAACCATGAAACCTCAGCGAACATGTGTTTAGGAACCCTAGAGGGCCGGTAGGTGGTGAGACCACCATAGATCCAGGCCAGGAGGTGGCCGGAGAAGGTGAGTGGGACTCATCGAAGTGGAGGGGAAGGGGGAAGGTCTAGAGAGAACCAGAGACAGAGAGATAGAGTCGAGTGAGGAAAATGAGAGGGGTCTTGGGGGGTCGTTTGGTTTAATTTGGTAAGGGTGGATCTAGACCGTTGATCAAATTCGATCGACGGTCAAGATTTAATCCGGGTTGGGTTGGGTAGATTTAGGATTGGGATTGGGTCTTTGGGTTAGTTTTATTTGGGTTGGGTATTGGCTTAATTAGGCTAAATTAGAAAGAAAAAATTTGGCTATAAGTTAAATAGCCCCTTTTCCCCATTTAATTTATAAAATAGTAAATAAATTTTTGAAAACTAATTAAAAGCACTAAATTAATTTATAATGTATAATTATCAATTTAAAAATATAAAATCCCATTTTATAAACATGAAAGAAATTTAAACTAAAAAATGGCTAATATTGCAATTATGCAATTTTATCCTTAAAATACTAAAATAAATTTGTAAAAATACGTAAAAACAATATCTTAGCTATATTTTAGTCTAAATATGAGAATCCAACAAATTAATTACCAAAAATGATAATTTTGGTGATAATTATTGGGTTTTTCTTGATAAAATAGGGCAGTAAATTGGTTTAAAATCTTTAAAAAATTAAGAAAAAATAATAAACCCTTGAGATGTACTTATATATTCCTATATAGGATATTTTGAGGGTATTTTGCATATTTAAAAAATACAGGGAAAAATTAGGTATCAACAGCTGCCCTTCTTTACCCGAGAAGGATAAAAGAGTTGTCGGGTAAAGACATAATGACCGATTTTGACTGGATGAAAAGGCTTGAAGAGGTTTGGCCGTGCTTTGGATTTCTAGCTACCTACATATCCCTGGTCTTACAGGAATAAGGTCATATGTAGTTCGGGATCCGTCAGCGGAGTATGTCGATGGAGCCTTTCAAGAACGGACGCAATATTCAGGTTGGGATGAATGGTTAAGGTCTAATAGGGCTACATGAATTGGAGCGGAATTGCTCCTACCGAATTGCTCGCCGGTTTACCTGCAAATAAGTAAATACATGCATATATTGTAAATTTAAACATGATGCAAATTCCCGTCGGACCATGAATGTTGTCTTTGGACGGTTAGGATGACGTCCTTAGACCATGATGTCCTGGGCCATGAAGCGTATAGTAAAGGATTCGCAGGCCATGAAAGGATGCTCTCGGGCTATGATAATGATGCCTCCAAACCATGATTCCTTTGAATAATTATATGCAAAAGATTAAAAGGAGTCCTCAGGCCATGATATGGTGTTCTCGGGCTATGACAATGGTGCCTCCAAACGATGATGCCCTCGGATGATTTGGCGATCTTTCAGCCCATGAGATGCAGTAGGTTGCGATCTTTCAGCCCATGAGATGCAGTAGGTGGCGATCTTTCAGCCCATGAAAGCGTAAATAAAGTGGCGATATTTCAATCATGCAAGCGTAAATAAAGTGATGATTTTTCAGCCATGCAAGCATAAATAAAGTGGCAATTTTCATCCATGCAAGCGTATATAAAATGGCAATCTTTCATCCGTGCAAGCGTAAATAAAGTGGCGATCTTTCAGCCATGCAAGCGTAATAAAGTGGTGATCTTTCAGCCATGCAATACGCGGATGGAGATAGTGTTTAGTCTCGGAAGGCAGAATGGTAGCCTTATGCAATGCAAAAAATGTAGACGGAGACAGTGTTTAGTCTCAGAATGCAGAATGGTAGCCTTATGCAATGCAAAAAATGTAGAGGGAGACAGTGTTTAGTCTCGGAAGGCAGAATGGTAGCCTTATGCAATGCAAAAAATACAGATGGAGACAGTGTTTAGTCTCGGAAGGCAGAATGGTTGCCTTATACAATGCAGAAAATGCAGATGGAGACAGTGTTTAGTCTCAGAGGGCATAATGGTAACTTTATGCAATACAAAAATAAAAATGAAGTGGCAAATGGTAGCATGGTTTCTTAGCTGATAGCAAGTTACGATGTCGGGAACGCTAGGGATATTGTGATATAGCGGATATCACTGGCATGCTTGGCTGGCCAGTTAGTAAGTGCAATAATCTTGGGAGTTGAATTCAAGAATCAATGTTTTTCGTTTGGGTGTGTAGTATGTCATATGCTTTCGTAATCCAAATGTCTGCATCCAAAGAAAGATTGTGAGTTTTTTAGAGGGGAGGCTAGTTCGTATCCCTGCTGGCCTTGCTTGACCTGTTCGATTTTGATCTGGCGATACGGTATGTATTATTGGGGTAGCGTTGCTGAACAAAGCGATTTCGATAATAAACATGCATGAGTTTTTACAAGTATGACATAAGTATATATTTAAGAAATAGTTTTTTAGATGAACCGCCGACTGTGATGTGGCTCAAAACATTACAACCTCTCTTGTTACGGAATTTTGAGGGTCCCCATCAAACTTCTGCCCCAATTTAACGGGTTGATGCTTCTGACAGCTTCTTGTGATGACTGGCTAAAATTATTTCGGAATTTTGAGGGTCCTCCTAAAAATTCTACCCTAGTTTCCAATTGCAGGGGGAAATGAAATTTTTATTGAATTGTGGGAATTAGGTCAAACGTAGTTCAAATTACATCATAGGAAAATATTAAAGATTATACGTAGTAACGCTTGACTGCATCTGAATTGATTGGTTTTGGACAAACTTCTCCGTCCATTTCTGCAAGTATAAGGGCTCCTCCTGTCAGAACCCGGTGAACCATGTCTGGACCTTGCCAGTTAGGAGAGAATTTTCCTTTGGCTTCATCTTGATGCGGGAAATTTTTCTTTACCACCAGCTGCCCCAGTGTGAACTATGTTGGCTTGACTCTCTTGTTCAAGGCTCTGGACATTCTGTTCTGATAAAGATGACCGTGGCAATATGCATTTAGTTTCTTTAGCTTCTCGTAACGACTCTTCACCCATTCCATGTCATCGAGCTCAGCTTCTTGTATGATCCTCAAGGAAGGAATTTCTACTTCGGCGGGAATGATGACTTCTGTACAATAAACTAGCATATAGGGAGTTGCCCAGTTGATTTGCGGACAGTGGTGCGATACCCCAATAGAGCAAATGATAGCTTTTCATGCCATTGCTTATGCATCTATCATTTCCCTCAATATCTTCTTGATGTTTTTGTTGGCGGCTTCTACGACTTTGTTCATCTGTGGCCTGTAGGCTGTAGAATTCTTGTGTTTGATCTTGAAGGTTTCACACATGGCTTTCATTAAGTTATTGTTGAGGTTGGAGCCATTATCAGTAATGATTGATTCCGAAATCCTGAATCGACAGACGATACGGTCGTGGACAAAGTCTGCCACGACTTTCTTAGCCACTGCTCTGTAAGATGCTGCCTCGACCCATTTGGTAAAATAGTCGATTGCTACTAGGATGAACCTGTGCCCGTTGGAAGAGACCGGCTAGATTGGTCTGATAACATCCATTCCCCAAATGATGAACGACTATGGTGAGCTTGTTATATTAAGCTCGTTTGGAGGTACCTTTATTATGTCTGCATGTATCTGACAACGGTGGCATTTCCGGACGTACTGGATACAGTCTGTTTCCATAGTCATCCAAAAGTAACCAACCTGGAGTATCTTATTGGCTAAGACAAAACCATTCATATGTGGACTGCAGGTCCCAACATGGATTTCTTCTAGCAGTTTAGATGCTTCCTTTGCGTCGACACACCTTAGTAATCCCAAATTCAGAGTCCTCCTATACATGATTCCTCCGCTATGAAAGAAATCGTTAGACAACCTTCAAAGTGTGCACTTATGAGTAGTATTTGCAAGTTCTGGGTATTCTCCTTTTGTCAAATATTCCCTGATATCATGAAACCAAGGCTCTCCGTCTGCTTCTTCTTCAACGTGGGCACAATAAGCTGGCTGATCGTGGATCTTTACTGGAATGGGATCAATGAAGTTTTTGTTTGGATGTTGTATCATACATGACAGGGGTAGCCAATGCATCGGCGAATTCATTCTGGATTCTGGGGACATGTCGAAATTCTGTCTTTGCGAACCTCTTTCTCAGCTCCTGCATGTGATATAGATATAGGAGTATCTTAGAGTTCTTGGTTACCCATTCTTCTTGGACATGATGTATGAGTAGGTCTGAATCCCCGATTACTAGCAGCTCTTGAATGTTCATGTCAATAGCCATCTTGAGCCCTAAGATGCAGGCTTCGTACTCGGCCATATTGTTGGTGCACGGGAACCTGAGTTTGGCAGTCACTGAATAATATTGATCGGTTTCTGATACTAGGACTGCTCCTATGCCAACTCTCTTGAAATTTGTCGCTCCATCAAAAAACATTCTCCAACCATCATAGGATTCCGCAATGTCTTCTCCTATGAATGATACTTCTTCGTCAGGAAAATACGTCTTTAAGGGTTCGCATTCTCCATCCATGGGATTTTCGGCCAGGTGATCTGCTAGTGCCTGTCCCTTGATTTCTTTCTGAGTTACGTAGACAATATCAAATTCGCTCAACAGGATTTGCCACTTGGCTAGCTTGCCAGTGGGCATAGGCTTCTGAAAGATTTACTTTAAAGGATCCATCCTCAATATGAGATATGTAGTATAGGCACAGAAGTAGTGCCTCAGCTTATGGGCCACCCAAGTTAGAGTACAACAGGTGCGTTCTAACAGAGAATATCGGGCCTTGTACGGAGTAAACTTCTTGCTGAGATAATAGATGGCCTGCTCTTTCTTTCATGTTTCATCATGCTGCCCTAGGACGTAACCGAAGGCACCATCTAACACTACGATGTAGAGTAGCAAAGGCCTACTTGGCTCAGGCGGGACTAAGACTGGTGGTGTTGACAGGTATTCCTTGATCCTGTCGAAAGCTTTCTGGCATTCATCGGTCCATTTGGTGGCGGCATCCTTTTTCAACATCTTGAATATCAACTCACAGATAACTGTAGATGGTTCTATGAACCGGCTAATGTAGTTAAGTCTCCCCAAGAAACTCATTGCGTCTTTCTTGTTCTTTGGCGGTGGTAATTCTTGAATGGATTTGATCTTTGATGGATCCAGTTCTATTCCCCGGCGACTCACAATAAACCCAAGTAATTTTCCAGTGGGAACCCCAAATGCACACTTTGAGAGATTCAGTTTTAGGTTGTACCTTCGCAATCTATTGAAGAATTTCCTCAAATATTCTATATGATTAGTGGACTTCTTTGACTTAATTATGACATCGTCTACGTACACCTTGATCTCCTTGTGTATCATATCATGAAAAATTATGGTCATAGCCCTCGTGTAGGTGGCCCCTGCATTTGTTAACCCAAACGACATCATTTTGTAGCAGTACATTCCCTATGACATAATGAAAGTCGTTTTCTCAGCATCCTCTTCATCCATCCAGATCTAGTGATAGCCAGCAAAGCAATCAATGAATGATTACAGTTCATCCTTGACACAATTGTCGATCAGAATGTGTATGTTAGGCAAGGGGAAGTCATCTTTTGGACTGGCCCGATTGAGATCCTAGTAGTTGAAACAGACTCTAACTTTCCCCTCTTTCTTTGGCACTAACACAATGTTAGCTAACCATGTCGGGTATTCTACTACCCTGAGAACCTTGGCTTTGACCTGTTGGTGACTTCTTCCTTGATTTTCAAACTCATATCTGGCTTGAACTTTCAGAGCTTCTGTTTTACTGGTGGACATGTCGGATCAATTGGCAGTTTGTGTACTCAGACCAGTCATGTCATCATACGACCAGGCGAATATGTCCTCATATTCTCTTAGAAACTTCGTGTATTCCTTCTTTTCTAATGGCGATAAGTGAACATTGATTTGTGTTTCTTTGACATTCTCTTCATCTCCCAGGTTAACAATCTCAGTCTCGTCCAGGTTGGACTTTGGCCTGTTTTCAAAATTCTCGACTTCCTTAACAATCTCTTTCGGTATGTCATCTTCCTCTGAGTCTATGTCTGTTTGTTGCGTTGTCTCATTGCATGTCACCGTCATTGGTTCATCAAGATAAGTAATAGTAATGTTGTATAAGTAAAGTAATGAGAGAAAATAATAAGAGTAATATTTATAATAAAATCGAAATGCTTTGATAAATTCCATAACCATTTTGAACATTGAAGATCTTATTGCGAAATTTAAAATGCGAAAGGAAAGTCAACTAGTAAAAATAAAAGATAGTACATGATGCTTGTTCAGCCTTGCTACCCCGAGGCTCATCGGGCTCTGGTGGTCCTGATGGTCCAGTCATTGAGGAATGCTCCTCTGCTCACAGCCTGTATGGAAGGGCCTTCCTCTCCCTCCTCCTCGAAAATAACACAACAATCCATATCATCGTATTCAAGGAACAAATTCCTTACTGCTGACAATGCTTCCTCTTCTTTTGACCCATAGATAACTTCGGCTGGTTGGAAAGTCTGCTCTAAGCGTGGTATTAGCTGCTCCAATGGATAGTAGGGACCGCACCATGGTGGAGTCCAGTGGTTGAATTCCTCCCAAAATATACTCATATCCCAATCCGAAGGTGGTGTCATGTTTCTTTAATTTGATAGACTTAGCGATTCCTTGGAGGTTCTTGCCAAGCCCCTTGCCAGGTTCGTACCCGCTCCAGTTTAGTATGCTTTCAATTTTGTTGTCCTATCATTTGTCCTTGTCAACGGTGTTGACTCGCTCAATGTGGTGATAGGTCTCCCCACTTATCTTTCTTCTACCTCCGATTGTCGGGACGGTCTGGCGACTGTATATGGGATTGCTACCGTCGCCGTGAATGATCACCTCTTGGTGATTCCACTCAAACTTCACTGCCTGATGTAATGTTGATGCTACAGCCCCAGCGGCATGAATCCATGGTCGTCCCAACAATAGATTGTAAGATGCTGGTACGTCTATCACTTGAAAATCAACATCAAACCAAGTAGGCCCCATTTGCAAACACAGGCTAATTTCCCCAATGGTGGACCTTTGGGAACCATCGAACGCTTATACGTTGATGGCCCCATCCTTGATCTCATGCAATCCCTTTCCCAATGTCCTGAGTTTTACCAACGGACAGATGTTGAGGCTGGACCTTCCATCAATCAAGATTCTGGTGATAAAATAATCTTTGCATTGCACAGTGATGTGAAACGCCTTGTTGTGACTCAACCCCTCTGGTGGCAGCTCATCTTCATGAAAAGTGATCTTGTGACTTTCCAATACATGCCCTACCATGTTTTCCATTTATCCTCCGGTGATGTTACTTGGTACATATGCCATACTTAGCACCCTTAACAAGGTATTCTCTTGTGCATCGAAACTTTGCAGCAACGCAAGGATAGAAGTTTGTGTCGGTGTTTTGTTCAGCTGATCAATGACTGAGTATTCTTTCGCTTGTATCTTTCTCCAGAGATCGTCGGGACCAGTTTCAGTGATGGTTGGCCGACTACAAGACTGCTTGCTTGACTCAGCCAAATCTTCCGGAGTATAAACCCTACCAGTTCTCATCATACCCTGCGCTGCAATGGCCCCAAAATTGACCTTCCCTTTTCTTCTTGCCTCGGCTGTGTAGTCCCAAGGTATGGCATTTGTATGGAATGGTGTTACGGCCGACATTGCCACTAGAATTGGCTTGGCTATCTTTACTCCGAACGGAGCATGCCCCTTAGGCGGTAAAATTGCAACTTTGAAGGGTGTAGATGCATTCACTAGTGACATAAATTCGACCTCAATCGTCACTTGTGTCTTTGCAGAGGATGGTGCTTCAAACTCAAGTGGCATTGACATGTTTACCTCGGCGTTCCCCGGAGGGCTGAATCTGGACTACAATCGGATTAGGGTGACTATTGGCTTATTTGGATCGTCAACTTCTGTAATCAAGCTGATAGATCCCTTGGGGTCCCAATCATCCTCTATTTCAATCATATGAACACCTCCACCTTTGTGATCTGGCAGAGGGTTATTGTGGACATTCGGAGCAGGCTCCTTTGCCACAATAATCGTGTTATCAATCAAAGTCTGGATTTTATCTTTCAGAGAGTGGCATTCATCAATGGTGTGTCCTTTCATACCGGAATGGGATGCACAGGACTTATTTGGATTAACCCACTGAGAAGGGTTCTCAGGAGCAATAGGGATAAGGGTGACATAACCAGCAGTTTTGACTCTTTCATACAACTGGTCAATAGGTTCAGCAATGGCCGTATATTATTTTGGGGGTCTTCGGTCAAAGTTTGGTCGGGGTCTAGGGAAGTTTTGGTGCGAAGGAGGGGATTGGTAGTGGTATGGTTGAGTGTTGTAGGCTTGGTAAACATGTGCTGGTTAGGAATATTTGGGTGAAGTGGGTTATTATGTGGGAGGTGATTGATAGGTGAGTGGTGGAGTCTGGTAAGATAGTGAGGGTGCTGGGTAGTTTGGGGTAGGCTGATATGTGATTAGAGGCATTGGGTATGTTTGGTATTTGATGGGAGATTTGGTTTTCTGTGCCACCATTACGGCTCCTACGTTCCTTTTCTTGGACACACCGCCTAACCGTAAGGCCTTATTTGTAGCTTGCAAAGTTTCAAAATTCGTAACCATACCGCTTTTCATGCCTTCTTCGATTCTTTTCCCAGCTTGATAATGTCAGAAAATTTATGGCCCTCGATCATTATCAGCCTCTCATAATACTGTGGGTTTTGGGCCCGAAGAATTTTTTCATTTGCTCTTCTTCCAAAGTAGGCCTAACCTTAGAAGCTTTTGACCTCCATCGAGTAGCATACTCACGGAAAATATCTGTGGGTTTCTTCTTCAGATTTTGAATATAGAACTCATCTGGTGCATTTTATATGTTGAACCTGAATCTGTCCATAAAATCGGACGCCATGCTCACCCAGTTTGACCACCTCTTCGGATCTTGGCTAATGTATCAACATAAGGCATCTCCCTTCAAGCTCCTCATGAAAAGCTTCATGCAAATTTTTTCATCTTTTCCCACTTCAACCAATTTGTCACAGTACGTTCTCAAATGGACCCTTGGATCCCTTGTACCATCGAACATTTCGAACTTCGGAGGTTTGTACCCCTCGGGCAGTTCAACATCGGGTTTTATGCAAAGATCTTCGTAGTTTAGTCCCTCAATTCCCTTACTACCTTCAACGCCTTGAATTCTGCTAGTCAACTTTCTAAGCTCTTCGGCCAGGTTTCTGATGAGCAAGTCCTTATCATCGGACTCGGGTGTGCTTGAAATGGGCTGGGTGGAGTGCGGAACAGTCTCCACATAGATGGGGGTATTATTTTGGGTGTGGCAGTGGTCATTTGTGGAGTTCTGGAGTTTCGGGATGAGCAGCGGGGTGCTATTTGAGGTATGGCAGGTGTTGCAGTGGTGATGAGGAGTGGGATGGTTTTGTTGCTTTAGGATATTTTGTGGAGGTACATGATTTTGAGTATTTGGGAAATTAACCTCTGGAGTGGTGAGGGAAAATTACAGATTCTCCAGATTTCGAACTTGATCAAGTTCTTCCTGAAATTTCAACAGCTTTTGTTCCAGTTGGGATGCATTTTCCTTAGGGACTAGAGTACCATGAGTGACCTCTACTCGTTCAGTTGAGTTCTCTTTTCTGGCGTTGTTCAAATCTTCCATCTTCCCTTTGTTATTGTGTGTGATAGGACTAAGATAAGGAGTCGGTGGAGGGCCCATAGATCTCGTAAAATAGGATGATGTTGCCATCACGAACTAACCTTTGGGGAGGGGAATAAACAAAAAGTAAAAACAAAAGGTAACAAGTCAGTGATTATTATAAGAAAAATGGTTCAATATTTAAACATATAGCGCAGGAATGTAAACGTGTCCTAATTTGGGGACCTCTTTGTGCCCGAGGTAGGCCTAGCAACAAGTTGATTTGGAGAACCTAGAATGCTAAATGCCTCATTTCATTGATAAAAAAGTAGATGAATTCTAAATCGACACTAAATAACAAGAAATAAAAGTTGCTAGTAGCCATTGGCCTTATTACATTTTATAAGGCAAAACGGAAACTCCTATCTATTTGATCCCAGAAGGACCTTCCCCAGATTTGGTGTCCTTGACTCCATCGAACAGCTTCCCTAACTCACACATTCCCAGCAGCAGGTAGGCTCTGGCTAGATGTCCGTCTTTATTTCCTTCATCATTCCGATAGTCCTCGACCCTTTTGATAAATTTCTTTTCCAATTCTACTATACCTCACTCCAGATATCCCAATCGTTTATTGGCGCTGACAGCCATATCCTTCCACTCTTCAATTAGTTTTTGATTGGCTTCCTGTATCTCACGGTGCTCACTTTTGCATTCTCAGATTCGCTTGTACAGTTGATTGTACTTGACATGTACTTCGGCCTTTTCATCAATGATCCTGTTACCTCGAACAAATCCATGTTGGCCCAGACCGCTATGATTATCCTCCAACCAGCCTGAATAATAGGGAGCACAACCTGCATGGTATCTGTCCGGTTTGATGGTGTCCCTTCCCATGACAATCTTGTAGTGCCACATATGCTGAGCCTAGCACCTGTAAGGACTATCGTCATCCTGGAAGTCAGCCCGGAAGTGGCTCATCTTGTCGACCCTGGGTATAACCTACTTCCTTCCCGCATGTCTCATAACCCGAAGAGGTACATAAGGGTACATTCCTCTTAAGCCGATTAGTACCAGCAAAGGTGAGTCTCTGGATCGGATGATGATATCCTCGATCGGGAACCACCAAAACATCCATTGTACCTGGTGTTCAGTCAGATTTTCAAATAGTTCGACCCATTCTCTAGCATTCTCTGGTTGGGCGAGCATGTTGGGCATGTAATTCATTCGCTTTGGATGATGAAAAGCCATATGATCATCCCAGTCCCTTCGATGGATTTCTTGCCGGTACTCACCCTTTTGGAGATGTTCCACTAGCCAAAGTTGAAGTAGCAAGTTACAACCTTCGAAGTGTTTGGCTCCCCATTGACACCTTTCTAGGGCTCGGTACATTTCTGCAATGATCATTGGTATGAGGCTGAATGGTTGCACGTCAATTCCCTCCATCAGAGTTTTAGTTACCGTAGCTAGTCTGGTGTGGATTTTTGCCTTTTTTGTTGGAAACACGATCAATCCCAGGAAGCAAAATGTGAACACAAAGACCCTTCTTTGAATATGTCCCAATGATGTGATGGAAAATTCGTAAGGATAGGTACGATAGGATTTGCTATGACCGTACCTTTCGTACAAATAATCAAAAGGGATATAGGAGTCTTTCAAATATGTCAGTTCAGGATTTTTCTTCAAACCCATCATCTTGAGAAAACCTCTGCTTTTGCGGTTCTCAGGCATCAAAAAACCCGGAGTTTCCCATGGTATACCGGCCAATCCCCTTATTTCCTCTAGTAAGGGTGTCATTTCAATATCCCCAAAGTAGAACATGGATCTCTCGTAATCCCAGAACAAAGTAGCGGCTTCTATGATCTTGTTGTTGGGTTGGATTTCCAGGAGAGAAGGCAGGTTCCCCAAATATTTCCGGATGAGAGTCTGATCACTGGAGTGAAGATTCTCCCACCAGCTTAGCAGTTTGGGGTGGATGTTGGTGACTATGCCGAATATGGGGACTTCGTGCCTCATATTTCTGCAAGACAAAGGGTTAGGCCCTCACCCCCACCAGACTCGACTATTAAATATCAATAATTGGCATAAAAGCATTCAGTTCTCCAAATAAATGCACAGAACGTGATGATATCCGTTTGGGTTTTAGGGAAACCTAGTGGACTTTGGACAAGGCTGTCTTAAAGAGTCATTATGCAGACAACATAACAGACTCGGCTAGGTTTGACCATGATGCATGCACAATTTAAACATAGTAGGGTTTCTATGGGGTTTTAGCTGGTACCCTTGAGCGGACAACTCAAGGGGTAAAGGCACGGAACCGTTGACTACACCGTTGATCTACTGGTTTTACCGCAAATATGCCATTTCTGAATTTAGGGGGTGATAATAACGGAAGAGCGAAACCACTCATTATAAGCGTTGCTATAGGATTTTGTTTGGCACGAGTGGAATATGATGTTGAGCATGATTATGCAACAGTTAAAGGCATGTAGTCATGTATTTGCATGTTAAGAAAGTAGTAAATACAACAGTTTCATAATGTAAGCAGTAGTAATGAAAGGCAGTAAAGAAAAGAAAAAGGAGATAAGTCAGTTTTGCAACCGAAAAGAAAATTGAATGCTAAAAGAAAATAAACAAATAATTTTGCGTAAAGAAGCATAAATTCACAATAAAGGTCTGAAATGGTAAAATCCTAAAAGTTCCCCAGCAGAGTCTCCATGCTATCGCGCCCCCTTTTTCTCGTGAAATTGGGTTTATGACATTTTGTAGGACAACTCATTCCTTTTGGGAATTAGGTTTGCAATTGAAGAGTCGCCACCTAATGATTAGGGTGCATTAGGACACCAAGGAGATTTTGATTTGGAGTAACCAAAGATAGGGTAAGAGCTTGAAATTATTCTAAGGGGAAGGTGTTAGGCACCCCTCAAAATCCACTAGTGTGGTTCCCGGTCAGACTATTGTTGTGAATTTAGATGCAAATAACATGTAGACAAATAAATCTTTAAATAAGAGGGGATTTTCACCTTATAGTTCACAAATAAACAAAGTTAGAAATAACTAAAAGAAACCTAGTTTTTTTCTTTAAAAAAAGAGTTCGAAGTTCTTTTAAAAGAGATAAGAAATAAGGGAAAGGGGGTCCTGGGTTTATTAACAATATGGATCACCCCATACAATTCCCGGTAGTCACTCCTCAATGATGGGCTACGCGTGGCATTATCACGTGGTCATCATATCAATATCTACCTTTCTCACCCCGTACAGGTATTAAAGCGCGAAATGGTCTCGTTTACTTATTGCATGTTATTATCGTCCCAATACTATCAGTCCTAGAGGAATTTAGGACTACTAATCCTAAAGGGGAGGATATTAGACTTATTTGTAGTTTTCAAAGGTAAAAACTCTAAGGCGACGTACAAAACACGTATTGCAAGTTGGGAAAAGCACATAACAAGCAAAGGCTCAGATATACCCCCTTTTAACAAAGAAGCACGTAATTAGCATGACTTACGTATACTGGTTAGGGTATGATTAAATACTAAACATGAAAGAGCTTAAAGATTGAGGCAGACTGATTTATTATATAATTCAGATAAGAAGCCCAAATCAGGCCTGCATACTGGTTGTACTATTAATAGAAACTGATTTAATTTATAACTTTACCCTAAGGCTTGCCTAAGTGTTGGACAAGGATCCTATAGGCATGGTATATATTGAATTAAGAAAAAAGTAAAATAACAAGACTTAAAGTAAACTGGACACGTATTGGTTCAAAAGGGATAGTCAGGTTAAAAGAAAGGCTAGTTTTTAACGAAGATGAGTTCTACAGCTAACAACACCGTTGTTACTGATTTTTAGCTCCATATATGAATGAGGCGGCTCTGATTCGATTAGGAGTTCCTATAGGCATGCTTTCTACGTGTAGTTGATTTTGAACGTTGTATAAAATGCAGGAAACTTGTTTTAAGACTTATGAACATGATATCTAGGTGCTGAATTTTGTTTAAGGCCTATGAACATGGTATCTAAGGGTAGGAATTGCTTTAAAATCTATGAGCATGATATCTAAGTGAAGAAATTGTTTGAAAACCTATGAACATGATTTCTAAGTGCAGAAGTTATTTGAAAACCTATGAACATCATATGTAAGTGCAGAAATTATCTGAAACCCTATGAACATGATTTCTAAGTGCAAAAATTATTTGAAACCCTATGAACATGATTTCTAAGTGCAGAAATTATTTGAAAACCTATGAACATGATTTCTAAGTGCAAAAATTATTTGAAAACCTATGAACGTGATAAGTGCAGAATTTTATTTAAAAATACCTATAGGCATGGTATCTACCCTTTTGGCATACATAGTTATTATTTGAAAACCTATGAACATGATATCTAAGTGCAGAAATTATTTTAAAATACCTATAGGCATGGTATCTACCCTTTTGGCATATATAGTTACCCGCCCTGTTCACTAGCCATCCCCAAGAGTTTATTACAAATTATTACATCCCAGATTAAAGTAAAAAAAGTACATCAATAAAAGTATAACCAAGGAGAGCCTGATTCAGACTTCATGTCTGAAATATGAGGTAAACCAACTCCATGAGATCATGATCAAAAGCCTTTCTCCCATTTGAGTGTGTCAAAGTTCACTAAGAGCCTCAAAGGGACTTCGAGCAATGCTCACATCCAAATGTATTATCAGATTGGGACAAAGTGCAGTGTGGAAGAGCCAACCCTCAAGTGTCCAAGTTCACAGGGAACTTAAAGGGTCCCAAGGCAAGCCTCACAAGAGGGGGCAGAACTTAAAGACTAAGATAGTGTGCAAGTGCAGAATAGAGTGCTAAAAGGCAAAAGGAAGAGGGAATCAACTACAGGCAATCACACACAAGGGGATTCAGGGGAATATAGGATTGTAAAGAGCTTGTCGCTTAGGCAAAGGCAGACTTTAGGCTAGCACACCTGTAAGCCTGCCAGAACACATACTGTTAAAGGTTAGGATCCCCAGGGGATCAAGTTCAATTCATGGACAATTGTGCTGCTGAAACTTAAATCAGGACATACCAGTTTCAAAGAAACAAATAGAGAGAAAGCAAGAATGTCTTGTAATAGGCCACAGTATAAGCAAACCAAAAGAGAATACTTTTTCAGTGTTTGAAAGACTATCAGTGATTGTGTGTGTCTATGTCAATGAAAGGGTCGTGTATTTATAGTGTGAAAAGCAGGCAGAAACAAGGTAAGAAAACAATTAAGGAAATGAATATCAATTAAAAAATCAATCAATACAAGACTTCATTTAATTAAGGAATTCAGACTCAAACAGTAAAACTATTTAAGGAAATAAATCAAATAAACATCTTGTGCAAAGTAGGCAATTAGGGGTAAATATATAGGGGTTTTAATTAAGGGAAGAATTTTGAAATGCACGGTTAAAACAAATAAGGTAAGGATTCATCAGTATACAATAAATCAAGGGGTTAGAGGTTTGAAATTACCGGCTCATGAATAGACTAAGGAAAGTTTTTTGACTCAAATCGAGTAACATGGAAAATCATCAAACAAGGAAAGAAATCAATCAAACTTATACAAGGAAGTCTGAAATCAATCAAAATTGAAAGCCATTTTTAGAGTGAAGTTCAGCACGTATAAAGAGTACACAAATATGCTAGGCTGAAGTTAGGGCAAAGAGAAAATGACATGCCATTGCAAAATCAGTAGGTAGTCACACAAGGTCGGCAATATAGAAGAGATAGTATCAAATAGCATACAAAGGGTCTAGTATAAGGACTTTAGAAGAGTTTAGTAGAAAATCAGAATTGCTTAAAGAAACAGAGATTGAAACAAAGACTTCAAGACTCAGTTGAGCAACAAATACAGAAACTCAAAATAGTTAGGGTTTCTGAAATCAGACAATCTCAAAGATGAAACCATATCACATAGCCAATGTTCTCAAACTCGGATGAACCCCCAAATTCTAGGGTTTTACCATCAATCGAGTGCAGAGATGAGAGGATAAGTAATCAAAGAAAAGATACTAGTCGAAACAGGTCCAGAGGTCTCAGAAAGGAACTCATGAGAAGCATAGTAAAAGAACAATATGTAAAACACAATAGAGGGATTCAAAGAAGCATAGTAGAAGAACTGAAAAGAAACCTAATGTAAGAAACTAATAAGAACAGTAGGAGAAGCATATTAGCAGAAACTTAGCAAGAACACAGTAGAGAAACATATAAAGAACACATTAGAAAATCATATACAGAACTCAAAAAGAAACATATAAAGAACACAATAGAGAAACATATAAAGAACACAGTAGAGAAACATATAAAGAACACAGTAGAAGAACCATCTGAATAACTCAAAAAAGAAAACCCTAAATCGGAAAAAATATAAAGGTTTTGAAAGCATAACTTTTGATAGAAATACCAAGAGATCGTTTAAAAGTTCAGGGAGAACAGGTATCTAGAATAGATCTAAAGAAAATAGAAGAACCTCAAAAGCTAGGATTTCAGAGGAAACCAAACGGTGAGAAAGGCTTGGATAGCTGTTGATCTAAGCAGGAGGGGTCGAAGCTAGGCTCGAAACAGACATGGCTTGCCGGAGCAAGGCTGGAAATGGCCATCAAACTTGAACCAACAAGGTCAGGATGAAGCTCTTCGTGTTCAGACCATGAAACCTCAGCGAACAGGTGTTTGGGAACCCTAGAGGGCCGGTAGGTGGTGAGACCACCATAGATCCAGGCCAGGAGGTTGCCGGAGAAGGTGAGTGAGACTCATAGAAGTGGAGGGGAAGGGGGAAGGTTCTAGAGAGAACCAGAGATAGAGAGATATAGTCGAGTGAGGAAAATGAGAGTGGTCTTGGGGGGTCGTTTGGTTTAATTTGTTAAGGATAGATCTAGACCGTTGATCAAATTCGATCAACGGTCAAGATTTAATCTGGGTTGGGTCGGGTAGATTTAGGATTGGGCTTGGGTCTTTGGGTTAGTTTAATTTGGGTTGGGTATTGGCTTAATTAGGCTAAATTAGAAAGACAAAAGCTGGCTATACGTTAAATAGCCCCGTTTTTCCATTTAATTTATAAAATTAATAAATAAATTTCTGAAAACTAATTAAAAGCACTAAAATGATTTATAATGTATAATTATCAATTTAAAAATATAAAATCCCCTTTTATAAACATGAGATGAATTTAAACCTAAAAATGGATAAAATTACAATTATGCAATTTTATCCTTGAAATACTAAAATAAATTTGTAAAAATATGAAAAAAAAAATATCTTAACTATATTTTAGTATAAATATGAGAATCCAACAAATGAATCACCAAAAATGATAATTTTGGTGACAATTATTGGGTTTTTCTTGACAAAATAGGGCAGTAAATTGGTTTAAATTTTTTTTAAAAATTAAGGAAAAATAATAAACCCTTGGGATGTACTTATATATGCCTATATAGGCTACTTTGAGGGTATTTTACATATTTAAAAAATACAGGGAAAAATTGGGTATCAACACCATGTATACATATATATGAGATACATGCGTGATACATGTTTGATACATGTATCGCAGAAGAACTTTTTTAAACTAGATTTAATTACGAATTTCGATACGAACTCAGTCCAAATTACCTCCAATCTTCTTCAAATTTTATATATTGAGTTATCTATATGTTTTCAATGAACTTCAACTATACCCATTGAAAAAAGTTCCTTTTTCCTTAGATTTTTGGAATATTATATTTTTTTTGTATTTTATCAAATTATTTGCTACCTCATCTATGAAATTCCTTTTCGTCTTGCATCTAATGTTGCTAATCATGCTTGAAAATATGGAAGGAGATTTTTACATGTGATTATTTGAGATAAAGAACCTTATTTATTTAGTTTTTCACTTTTATACGTGCTTGGCTAGTTTTGGTAAATTTATGACTAATGGCTAGATGTTGGTAAGTTAAAACTTATATGAAAAATTTGTGTAAGTTTCCCTTTCAAAAGTCATCCAAATTAGCCACTTTTAATTTAAAAATAAATCTGAACGAAAAAACTGTTCAAAATTCTGAAAATACTCCACCATAATATACTGTGATTCCAGTATATTATATTAAAGCCAGCAAAGTACACGGATCCAGCATAATATGGTGGAAGTTCATACACAGGTGCACCGAACTCCAGTATATTATGCTGGACCGGTCTCTGTTGCAGCAAAATAGTGACTATTTTTCAATGACTTGGCAAATGCTGGCTATTTTTGAATGATCAGTTCAAAAACTAGCTAGACCGTGCTATTTAAACCAACCCGAGGAGGTTCATGACCAACTCAACTTGGGCTGTTTAGAATCTCAACATAACATTAGAGGCTTTTTTCATTTTAGCACGTGCCAAAACTATTTACATTTTGTAACAGAAAAAATGTATAAGTTTGTGAGTGTATGTGTGTGTGTGTGTGTATATATTTCGGCTATTATTTTAAGAGCGGCTATACAATATCATTTTTTCTAACATTTAATGATTCTCTTATTGATATTCTCTTGGAATCTTTAAGGCTCGGCTTTAGTTATAAGATAAATTTCTTTATTTTAGGCTAGGTTAATAATCTTGTAAAGGATAATCCTACATCGACTCTACTTTTGTATTTTAGGATTTTTGTTGCCAAAGGACTTGTATCCTTCTTGTATATCTCTAGGCATAGGAGTCTTATACATCTAGGAAATCACTGTATATATTGGGGGTTGTGTTGTCACTTTTAAGAATGAGAATAAAAGAACTTTTCATGGTAGCATAGCCCTAAGAGGTTTAACAACCAAATGATCTCTTTACAGAAAAGAAGAAGGCGATGACTGGTATGGGGATAAAACTAATTCTTCGTCAGCCTCTCAGTCTCCCATATCTTACTCTATGCCTTTCCCAAATCTGGCACATCAGCTACCAGTAAAGCTCATGTCCACAAACTTTCTGTTATGGAAAACACAGTTTATGTCGATGGTGTGCGACTGTGTACTCAACCATCACATTGATGGTAGTGAACCAGTTCCTGGACCTCTTTTAGAGGACAGTAAACCAAACCCAGTATATAAAACGTGGGTAAGAGAAGACCAAATTGTATTAAGTTCGATTGTTGCATCAGTTTTAGAGGGTATTTTACCTCAATTAGTTGGAGCACAAAGCGCTCGTGCATCTTGGGATAAGCTTATTGCTGCATATAGTTCAGGATCGAAGCCTCAAATTCGTGAACTCAAGATGCAGTTGCATACTTTGCTCGTGACAATGCGAGCATTGAATCTTATATACAATAGACAAAAGGAATTGCGGATAGACTAGCTACGCTACAACATCCGATTTCCAATGATGTTCTGGTTGAATTTGTTCTTGCTGGACTAGATCCTGTTTATCGTCCTTTTACTAGATCACTAGAATCGCGTCAAGAAGATATTACTTTTGATGCTTTATATGGCTTTCTCCTGAGTGAAGAGCGGTAATTAAAAAGAGATGAGACCATTAATGTCATTGCACCTACAACCCACTTTACTAAGAGTTCCTTTTCTAGCATTCAAGGAAGTGGTAGAGGATGAGGAGGGCGTGGCCGTGGACGCTCATCCAATCAAGGGTTCACCCAGCAGAACTCTTATCGTAGTTCTCCAGCGTCTAACCACTTTCTAAAGGCACAACCACAAGCTTCAGAATTTTCAGGAATTATTTTCCATAATTGTGAAGGTAAAGGCCACATTGCACGTGTATGTCCATCACCTAAAGCCAATAGTGGCAGCATGGTGAATGGTCAACCTATTTCTAATTTTGTTGGTTCTTCAAACCCACCTACCCAAACATGGTTAATGGATAGTGGCACTGCATATCATATCACTGCAGACTTTGATAATCTAGGTATCCACTCTGAATACCAAGGTCCTGAAGAAGTGACACTAGGTAATAGATCCAAATTACCCATCTCTCATGTTTTTAAAAGCTCAGTTATTGTCTCCAATAATAAACTCAATCTTGATAATATTTTACATGTTCCCACTGCTACTCACAATCTATTATCAATTAGCTCTTTTTCCAAGTCTAGTAATGTGTATGTTGAATCATTTCCTAACCATTTTTTGATTAAGAACTTGGCAACAAGGGAAATCCGATACACAAGGTCCACGAGTGAAGGCTTATATTCACTTCTAGTGTTGAAATCATTATCACCAGTTTCTTGTGCAACTTCCCTTGGAGTTTGGCATGCTCGTCTTGCTCATGCATTTTATCCTACAGTTCTTCATGCTTTACCATCCATTGCTCTCACATCATCAACGCATAAAAGCACTAGTATATGTTCTACATGTGCTGTTAGTAAGATCCATAAAATTCCTTTTAGTGAGTCTAGTTTTCAGGCCACATGGCCTTTAGGTTTGATATGTTGGGATGTTTGGGCCCTGCTCCAATAGTTTTACAGGATGGTTATCTTTATTATGTCATCTTTTTTTTAATCATTTTAGCAAATGTACTTGGATTTATTTCCTTCGTATTAAATCTGAAGTACTTTCAGTTTTTCGTCAATTTTGTACCATTATTGAGAAGTATTTTGGTCGCCTCATTAGATGTTTCCAAGCCGATTGGGGAGGTGAATTTCAAGCCTTAACAAATTATTTTCATGATAATGTAATTTTCCAACATTCCTCTTGTCCTTATACACCTGAACAAAATGGTTGTGCCAAAAGAAAGCATATGCATATTGTTGAAACCGGTCGTGCACTTATGCACCATGCCAATGTTACCCATTACTTGTGAACAAATGCATTTGAAACTACCGTTTATACTATTAATCGATTGCCAACTCCCCGTTTAAAGAATCAATTACCATATTGTATTTTGTTTCATATGGATCCAGATTATTCTCTGTTGCGTATCTTTGGTTGCTTATGCTTTCCTTGGCTTCGTTCTTATACAAAGGATAAACTTTCACCTCGATCTCGCCCTTGCATCTTTTTGGGTACAGTAAATTGCACAAAGGGTACAAATGCCTTGACCTAGTTTTCTCCAAAGTTTATGTTTCTCGTCATGTAATTTTTGATGAATCTAGATTTCCCTTTGCTTTGCAGGATGGTGTGTTGCCTAAATACTCAACCAAGGAAACATCTCCTTCGCTTATCGTTAATCTTCCTTATCAGCAGACCCTATCAACCCTTAGCTCATTACAAGCAAAACCACACCAGACCCAAAGTCCCTTGCCTCTGCCTTCTGTCACGCAATCAACACCTATGCCACATGATAGTGTTGTTCATGGACAAAGTACTAGTACTGCCTCTCCATCTCCAATGAGCGTTGTCACACCTCCTTTTTACCTACTACACCCCCGGAAGGGGGTAATAAAGGGAGTTTTTCCAATTAAAGGACAATCGAAATGAGATTTATTTATTAAAGATTTAGAGTCGCCACTTGGGATGATTTTATGGTATCCCAAGTCACCGGTTTAAAATCCCATATCGAGGAAAAGAATGACTCTGTTTAACAGACCACGAACCAAAAATCCGGGTAAGGAATTCTGTAAACCCGGGAGAAGGTGTTAGGCATTCCCAGGTTCAGTGGTTCTAGCACGGTCGCTCAACTGTTATAAATTGCTTAATTATCTGATTTTAAACAATTATGAATACATGTGCAAATTTTAAAACTTTTAACCACTTTTATTCTTTTTTTAGAGAAAATTGCAACGTTATTAAAATACATCTCGAACCACGTCACATAAATGCAGCCGTGGCTTTCGACATATTTTAACATCGTTGAGATTTGAATTTGGGTCACATAAATGTGCACCCGAGTTTAGGAAGGTAAAATTGTTAAAATACACCCCTAAAGTAACTACGCGTTTATTAAGTTATTAATGACCCTTTTATTTCCTTAAAGATCAAAATCTCATGGCCTGCTCATGTTAAATTACTTTAATCTCCAAACATTTACTAGCTAGACTCAAACATATATGCAATACCTTAGTAAATTCTCGCGGCCCACCAAATTCACAAGATTATTCACTGCCCCAAATATTAATTCTATCAAACCAACCCATTGTCCATTAGTCATGATTAGCAACATAGACCTCATTAGGCATAACCAACATATTTTGCACCAAACTTTAAACCAACAACTATGCGTTACTTCTTAAACGAGAGTGAGATAAGCACATGAATAAGTAAATTTCTAATTAAACAAGAAATCAATAAACAAATAAATAAAAACTCAACAATCAATGGAAATCCAAACAAACAGTAAGGTCACACATTTATGGACATAAATTTAACAAGACGAAAGCATGTATTTAGTAAGCACAGTACTAGGATGAAATCAAGGTGGGAGAAATGAACCTTCAACAATAGATTTCCTCATTAAAATGATCATCTGGCAAAACTTTACAGCAACATGTTATTTGATGGTAACAGAGACCGGAATCGCAACGCAAAACGACTCAACTTAGCCAGACTCGGGATGGTGACCTCGGGCTGTTTTTGACTTGGTTTTTTTGAGGTGATATTTTCAGTGGGAGTTGCAGCGTCTAGCTTCAAGGTAAGGTAAAGAAGACGAAGTGGTATGTCCGTGTATATAGAGTGTATATCCAGCATATACCTAGTGTATATCCAGTCTCCCTTAAGAAGAAGTCATCCCCCTTTTTTTCTCTCTGTTTTTTCGAACCCCTCTCGTTTTTTTCAACCTCCCTTTGCAGAATGGGGAGGTTCCCCTTTTTAAAATTATCCCACACTCCTTCTCTCATTCCCTCAAAATCCTCTCCTTCTCTCAAAGTGTTTTGCCCCTTTTGTTTCCACTCCAATAAAGAGACCGCTAAGGGAGATGTCTATGGTTTTCTTGGTAAGGTGGGGGGTCCGAAAGTTTTCTTCTTTTTCAGTGTATATTGAGTATATATATAGTGTATATCTAGTGTATACCCAATATCTCTAGTGCATATAGAGTGTATATCTCTAGCCTGCCTTCAGTGTATTTTTTTTTGTATGTCAATTTTCGTGTGTTTTCCTCTTTTTAAATAGGTAGATGAATTACCTATTCACAAATACCCCTTCCCCAATTTTTTATTTGACTCCACTTAAATCCCTTTCTTTACTCCAATGCACTCCCAACCCCAACACTCTAGAAGCTTCCTAATTAGTTAGGTAAGACTCCTTTTTATTTGTTTTTTTTTCTAAAATAAAATCTAAATTAATTTCTATCCCCAAATTATCCTAGAAAATGAAAGTAATTAACCCTAATAATTATTACAACTAATTAAAAATCAAATTAAAAGAAAATTGCCAAAATTTTAAAATTAAAATGCAACACGACTATTTTTTTATTATCTTTTCTATTTTTGTCAAATAACAACTTAATTAATCTAAAAATATAAAATAAAATCCTAAATGCAGTGCAATATGTTTTTTTATTTATATTTTTATGATTTAAAATAAATACTAAAGCTAATCCTAAACATGAAACTATTTTTGTATTTTTGAAATTATATAATAATAAGGTACTATTTTTGGATTATTTTTTTAAAATTTATGAAAAATACATAAACTAAAAATATTTTTTTGTAATTTTTATAAAATAAAGCAAAAGAGTCAAAATGAATTGAAATAACTATATTTGGCCTAAATTAAATATTTACATGCTAAAAAAATAAAAATATTTGGGAGGGTCAAAAATCACATGTCAACAAGCGAGTTTATGTGTACTCATCCTATTATAATATGTCTGATACATCAGCTGCTCCATTCAGACTTGGAAACTCCATTGCTCCACCCACGCATGGAATGGTTACGAGAGCACAAGCAGTCTCCTTGAAATCGAAACGATCATTTTCCTTGTTGGCAACTACATTAGTCTCACCTGAGCCCTCTTGCTATTTACAGGCCCCTAAGGCTGTTAATTGGCATCGAGCTATGTCGGAAGAGTATAATGCTCTCATTCAAAATGGCACATGGAAACTAGTTCCTCCTTCACCATCCCAAAATGTGATTGGTTGCAAGTGGGTGTATAAAACAAAGTTGAAGGCAGATGGATCTTTGGGTCATTACAAAGCACACCTTGTAGCTTAGGGTTATCATCAACGCCCGGGAGTAGATTTTATTGATACATTCAGCCCAGTTATAAAGCCTGCAACCATTCGGTTATTGCTATCTCTAGCTATCACAAATTAGTGGCATACCACCCAGCTGGATATCTCTAATGCATTTCTTCATGGTCATCTCGACGAGATAGCTTATATGTCCCAGCCCCCCGGGTTTGTTGATCCTACTCGACCAGATCATGTATGTCTTCTCAAACGCTCTCTTTACGGGTTGAAACAGGCTCCCCGAATGTGGAATAGATGCCTTACTGATTCATTACTCTCACTGGGATTTTTAGGATCCAAAACTGATAGCTCCTTGTTTTTTAAACCTACTGGTGACAAGAAACTATTTTGTTTGGTTTATGTTGATGATATTTTAGTAATATGTTCAGATACAACTCTTGTAAAATCACTTGTAACTAAACTCCAACAACAGTTTGCGGTTCGTGATTTAGGGACACCTTCGTACTTCTTGGGTATTGAAGCACATTGGATACAAAGGCGGATCTAGGATTTTAAGTTTATGTGTTCCTGTCGCAATTTCAAATTAATATACAATAATTAATGGGTTCACAAATAGATATTTATAAATATTTAATAAATTTTTAACAAAAATACAGGGTCTACGCAAAAGTTACTGGGTTCCGGAAAATCCGTATCTAACACCCTAGATCCGCCCCTTGGATGAGTGTTGGGTTGCATTTGACGCAAAGAAAATACATAGATGATTTCCGAAAACGTGTTCATATGGACTCCTGCAACATGTTTCCCTCACCCCCATCTTATCCATCTACAAATCTCTTCCATCTCAATTCACTTATCCCACCCTTTATTGAAGTATTGTGGGTGCCTTGCAGTACTTGACCTTTACTCGTCCTGATTTAGTATTTGCCAAGGTCTCTCAATTCATGCACTTCCCTATGGACACTCATTGGACTGCTGTTAAATGCATCTTACGCTATATTAAGACAACCCCATCTCATGGGTTGTTCTTTGCTAAAGGCACATCCAGTTTACTACATGGCTATACTGATTCGAATTGTGGAGGCGACATAAATGATCATAAATCAACTACTGGGTTTGCTATTCTTTTGGGTTCTCATCTCATTTTATGGGCTTCGCGTAAGCAGCGAGCAGTGTCACACTCTAGTACTGAGGCAGAGTATAGAGCTCTAGCTACTGCCACCTTGGAAATTACTTGGATTGAGCATCTTCTTCAAGAGATTGGTTGTTCTACTTCCTCTATTCCCACTTTGTGGTGTGACAATACTTAATAGCCAATCTCATCTTTCACTGTCGAACAAAATATATAGAAATTGATTTTCATTTTGTTCGTGATAGAGTTCGAGCGAAGGCTTTATGTGTTCATTATGTCAGCTCTCATGATCAACTTACTGATGTATTGACAAAGCCATTGTCGAAGAACATGTTTTTGCAGTTGTGAACCAAGTTGACAGTGGTTTAAACCCATGCTCAACTTGAGGGTGAGTGTAAAGGATAATCCTATATCGACTCTACTCTTGTATTTTAGGATTCTTGTAGCCAAATGACTTGTATCCCTCTTATATATCTCTAGGCATACAAGTCTTACACATCTGAGAAATCACTGTATATATTGAGGTTGTGTTGTCACTTTTAAGAATGAGAGTAAAAGAACTTTTCAAATCTGCCTCAATTAACCTTAATTATTGTAATAAGATTCAGCGAACAGGTCTTTAATTATTAGTTCCTCTGTCCCAATTTATTGAATAAGAAAACTTATCACTAGTCACTACTTACACCAGCAATTTCTTCTTCTCAGTGGCGTCGGTAATAATTAAAGTATGATAACGGCACTCATAAGATAAATTAAGTTGGAAGTCAACCACGTTAGAAACTACTCCCTTCGGTGATTATTTAGCCTTTGTCACACACCCCCTTAAGAATATATGATATATTCACTAAATTACGTTTAATTAATTATTATCTTGATATACTGAGATACGTAAATAAAGACAAATGTTGGGATTTTTTAAAATTCCTTCTTACAGTACTTATTTATTTATTTTTAATTCCTTCTTAATTACGTAAAATAACACTTATTTTGAACCTATAAAAAGACCAAAAAATCACTTATTATGGACCAAAAGAAATATTATGTGTTAGTAATTAAGATCAAGATGGTGTATCAATTGTCTTTAAAGCGAGATATACGTTGCGTATGCCTCTGCCTAAGTTGAATACTTTCTGGTGATCATTTTCAACTATGTATCTTGGAGTAAAAAAAATAATCTTGGAGTACACGATCCTTCTTGAGTAGACTCATTTAGAGGTGTATTTTGTTCTTATATAAATGTAATGTATCTGCAATCTTATTTCCAGTTGACTTATGTATGGTAATGTACCATGCATCGTCATTAGAACTTTTATTATGTTCCTTTTTTTTATTAAAAAAACAAACAGAAACTTCATTAAAAGAATTCATGAAGTCTACGCTCATAGTCAATTAAACTTTTGATCAACATATAGATTTCATAAATAGTGAGTGGACCCTTTATATTTTATAGCTAGTTACGTTAGCATTTTTGACTTTGCAAATAAGCAAACACCAACCAGCTCTCACATTATTGCTTATCTTGGTTGAGGTGAGTCAGTTTGACTTTTATTGTTTTGAATATTTAACTCAAAAAGTTTCTCGTTTTGTACATCGATTCATCGTTCAATTTGCTTAAACAGAGTAATTTAATCGTTATTTCTAAGAATAGACTTAATTATCTACGAAGATAAGTACAGCTCATTGCTTATTGACTCACCAACTCCAAATCACTGAAACACTAATTATAACTTCTACAAAAGGATAATTGACGAGTTAATCATAATCTAGAACCACTTGTCCTTTAATTCATAATAGCATGTGAAATCATTATTAGAGAATATTGGATTGCTTATTCATTTGTATACTCATGTAGTACATATTTGGTGCACTTAAGTTTGTTGGAAAATTTGGTAGATATTGGATTATAGAGAATAAGATTTAGCCTGAGGCGTGTCAAAGACATTATCCTTAAGGATATTCACCCACATCGTGATAAATAAAATTAGGCGTATCCTCCAGGATTCAACAAATTTTTCTAGTATGAACTAGGAGCAGAAACAACAAAGATTGAATAAAAGAAAACCCAACACAAAAGAAAGAACAAGAAAAGCTTTTACTTTTTGTCACCCTTTTTTCCACTCATCAAAATTGTAACGACCCGATCCGTCGTTACGGGAGTTACCGCCCCGTTTTTCCTGTTTTATGCTTCTATATGTTTCATTATATGTGTTTGGAGAATTTGAAGTAATTCGGATAGAGTTCAGTTAGAAATGAGACAATTAGTCTCTTTATGAGAAGGTTAGTTTGGAAAAGTCAACCGAATGTTGACTTATGAGTTAGAAGGCTCGGAACGGATTTCTGATGATTCGACTAGTTTCGGGGGACGATTTGTGACTTAGGAGCGCAATCGAAATTGAATTTGCAGGTCCGGTGTAGAATTAGGCTTGAATTGGCTAAGGTTGGATTTTGGCGAATTCCGGTTGGTAGGTGAGATTTTGATCCGAGGGTCGGAATGTAATTCCGAGAGTTGCAGTAGCTCCGTTAGGTAATTTTGGATATGTGTGCAAAGTTTCAGGTCATTCGGAGGTGTTTAGGTCCGGTTTTAGATCAAATGCAAGTTTCGGAAGTTTTAGTTTAACTTAGGTTTGAGTCCGTGGTAATTCGATGATTTGGATATTTATGATAGTGTTTTTATGTTACGAGCAAGTTTGAATGAAGTAATAGAACATATCTGTGCATTTGGTTGAGGTCCTGAGGGCCTCGGGGTGAATTCGGATGGCTAACGGGGAATTTTGAACATGAATAGTGTAGCAGAAATTTGCAGAGAAATTTTACTCTCTCCGATCGCGTAGGTATGTCTGCGATCGCATAGAAGGTTCTGAGGGGGTGGAGATTTTGCTCTATGCGATCGCGTAAAAATGTCTGCGATCGCATAGGTCGAGGAACTTGTTCAGTGCGGTCGCATGGGTGTTAATGTGATCGCGTAGTAGGAAGAAGCAAAGCTATGCGATCACATGGTCTGTTATGCGATGGCATAAGAGGATTTTCAGGGCCTGGATTTTTGGTCTATGCGACCGCAATGGTATTGATGCGATCGCATAGAAGGGTCGCCTGGACAGAACAGTTTAAGGGTTAATTTCAGTCGCGACCCACATTATATTTCCATAATTTTTACTCCGCCAAGAGAGCTTTTTTTTGAGCGATTTGAAGAGGGTTTTCAACGGGTATTGCTTGGAGGTAAGTCTCTTAACTAGAAAATACCATTTTATGGAAAAATCAACACTCAAATTCATGAAATTGGGTAAAAATTGTGAAGAACTAGGGCTTGAATTTTTAAAACGAATTTTTAGGATTTGAAAGGCCATTTGAACTCCGTTTTCGATAAACTTTATATGTACGGACTCGTGGCGAGACGAGGAATCAGTTGGTGTGATTTTAGAATTTTTCGAGAAGTGGGCCCGGGACTCGGGTTTTACCAACTTCGTGAATTTTAGTACTTTTCGAGTAATTTTGATTGGGTTATGTTTCTTTAACCCATATTTATGTATTCATTGTGATTTTGACTGGATTCAATGCGCGAGGAGATCGATACGAAAGGAAAAGGCATTGCAGACCATTCTACGGCCGGTTAGAGGTGAGTAGTTGGT
>MDKF010397044.1:0-75106 GCA_026770625.1 Nicotiana glauca | reverse complement strand
CGACCGCGGGAATGACTGGTTAGTTTCTTCCCTTTTTTTGGTCGCTTGTTTGCTTGCTTGCTCTTGGATACTTCTTAATTTATGTGATTAATGCTTGTTCTTGCCTCCAAACACTCCATTTTAGTCTTGCACTATCATACATTCCCTGTGAAACAAAATAGCATCAATTCACACATTTAACCGATACTTTTCATAACAAAAACAACAACAAAGCGTGGGTATCTATAACATAAATGACGACTATATCGCATACTATCATTGTGACAACACTTCTAGGGATGATGGTGCTCGCTGTAAGAGGAGCAGCCTCATCGGCTTTGCCTTTCTTCTTTAAGGAACTAAGGTTTTTAGAAGAAGAAGCCATTCTATGTTAGAGAAGAAGGAAAAGCTTTTCTCTTATGAAGAAAATTAAAGAAGGCTGGAGACAAAATATGAGTTGAATGAAGAGAGTTTGAAGAATTATGAATGAAGGAGTTTGATGCGTATAAGTGATGAAATAGGCAACTAAAATCGTGGCCATAATTAACTCGATAACCGACAAAATGGGGTGACGCGTGTTCGGAGCATTAAATGCGGAGATATGTGCGTCTAATCAACCGTCAAAAAATGTTTCAGCTAGGGTCGGTGAATTTTTCGCCAAAAGAGTGTGTTCTACCAACTTCCCGGTGACATAAAGTTACGCCATCGAAAAGCAGGTGGACTATCTGTGTAAGGTAATATGTTTACATTAAATGATCGAATAAGAACGTAACACGTGGAGCCGAAGACATAAGACAGTTGAATCTGAAAGCAACAATTCCGTTTGTTCCGTATAAAAAATTATGGGTTTAATGGAACCCGTCATTAAAATACCGCATCCACCATGTCAAATACTACTAGCATAAATTGTACATCGGTCTATGTTTTGTATGCGATAAAATATGAAATAAATCCATATGTATTATCAATAGTTTGATAAGAATAAGGATAAAAGTGTTTAACAATTTATGCATATGAATGTAGAACTTTTTGCCTTAACAAAACAGTTGATCATTATTTTCTCAGCACCTAATTGTAAGAAAATTTTTATTTTGTGTCTCCTAAAACTGACACTAGTTGTATGAGGTAACCTTTTTGTCTTATAGTTTTGTGGATTCAAAAATATAAAATTGACATCCACAAATTTGTAAGACAAAAAAGAACCTCATACAATTAGTTTCAATTGTACGAAAAATAAAATAAAACTTCTCTAATTGTAACATTGTACCTCAATAATGTTTGGTAGTGATGAACGAGTCTTTATCAATCGAAATCGCTGTCAAGTGTCAACTATCTCATTTTACCGCTATTCGGTCAGGTTCAAGGTTATACGGTAACTAATTACTCACAGTACTAATTTTTAACTTTTACCACCAACCAAGTACATCAACATTGACTGTTGACTAGCCTTACAATTCTGGAAAATGAAGTAATAACAAAAACAGAAACAACCAAAAAGCTTACAGGTCGCGTAGCTCACGCCACGAACGTGATATGATATCCCTACTTGGGTTAAAAAAAAAGGACTCACGAGTTGCAGCAACCCAAAGTTCGGTGCCACAACAACAAATAGTGGATAAGCCCATTTCCGTCATTTCACAACAATTTGCGCGTCATCTCAGTAAGACGTGGCGTCCTTCCCTTTCGATCATGAAATGAACCGCAACATGCACGCGCCACGTATAATGTTGGAGCAGATAAAATCAACAAGGCCACATCATTGACCGACGTGGCAACCCCAATCCTAGTCAGCTACCCTACCATCCTATATCCCCCGTTTTTAAAATGACCCACCCAAACTCCTGATCACCACTTTGAACCCACAGTTTTCACCTCAAAGGTCACTCCTCTACTTTCTCCCTCTCTCTCTCTCTAGGGTTTATTATATATATCTTCGTCGGTAATATCGCCGGAAATGATTTTTCCGGCCATAAGTTTTGTTATGGAGTGTTATTGTGATGACGTCATGTCGTGTAGCTGTCGCAAAATCAGCGATTTTTAGCCGTCTCGTGTTTGTTGAACCTTAAGCAAAAGCTACAGACTTTTTAGCTTAGGAGAGTTTCCAAGTTATTCCATGCTTTGTCGACTAAACCGCTAGAAGACTATTTTCTACTCCAAATATTGATTTTCCACTAGATAAAAAGGTACCGGTTTTAGCTTAAACATCTTTTGCATTAGTTCTCGCAGCTCATCAGTTTCTGTGTCTAATTCTCGTGAATCATTTGAAATTTTCGTGATCGATTGTAGAGTGTGAACTTGAAATTGTAGAGTCAGAATTGTAGTTATGCCTTTTCCTATGAAGATTCAACCTGTTGATTTCAGTACTGTGGAAGAACCGAGTCGATATGACTCGTTTAAGCCGGTTCAGAAGTCGCGGTTCAAGCGGCTATTCGAGTGGCAATTTTCAGGACTTTTGAGATCGTCGGCGCCGCCGGATAAGCTGGTTGCCGGCGAGGAGTTGATTTGTAATAAGAAGGATGTTGCGTCCGAAGAGTTTGAGCCGAGCTCCGTTTGTTTGGCTAAAATGGTACAGACTTTTATTGAAGAAGGCGAGACTGATAAACATCGGTGCAATCGGAACCAAAAATGCAATTGCTTTAACTGTAATGGAACTGATAGCTCAGAGGAGGAAGCTGATTCACTCAGTTGCTTAGTTGAATCGAATCATACTTGTTGCAACGATGCTTGTGAAATCCTCAAGGTATTGCATGTTCCATTAACATGTAATTTTACCTTAACTTGTTAAAATTCTTCTTAGAGTTAAATTAACAGGGTCTGTTCTTTGCGTGTTTCTCAAAATAACTCCCTTTTTTGGTTTAGAGTTTGGTGCCATGTCCTTCCGTTATTGAAAGGAACGTTTTAGCTGATATTACAAAGATCATTGAGAAAAACAAGATGGGAAAGCGAAAGGACAATTTAATCCGAAAGATAGTCGTTGATGGCCTCTTAGCTACGGGATATGATGCTTCAATCTGCGAGTCTCGCTGGGACAAAACTCCTTCCACTCCTGCAGGTAAACTCACAATTTCAACAACAAATATGTGCTAGATTTTTTTGCTTAAATCTGACTTGGAAACTATCAGCTTCATGCGTATATTTGTTCTGACATATAAATCTCTTTAGTTTTGTATGGTTAAAGATCTATGTATATTCCAGCAACTGTGAGATGACATATATATCTCTTTAGTTTTGTATGGTTAAAGATCTATATATATTCCAGCAACTGTGAGAGTGAGAAGATTAATTTTAAAGGCGTCAAATTATTGCTAAAGGTATTGCGATGCATCTGACCAAAAATAGAGCAGAATGGATGCAACGATCACTTACAATGAAGTCAATTGATTCATTGATCATATAATCGATCCTATTATTTCAACACAGAAGACACATATAATTGATCCCAATTAGTTCCAGATTAAGGCCTAATAGCAAGAAAAGGATTCATATAGCCAATACCAACGTGTTTGGGACTGAGGCATAGTTGTTGACTATCTGCTTAGGCTGCCTTTTTTTCTTTCTTGCTATTATGGGGTTAAGAATTCAACAAAAAGTCGAATCTGCCTAAAGGAGCGTATGAATATGTTGATGTTTGCTAGTATTATTTTTGGGTTAAGATTTCAACAAAGTCTGTATCTTTTTGACAGGATCGTGTGAATATATTGAAGTTGTGTATGAATATGTTGATGTTGTTTGCTATTTATTGGGTTAAGAGTTCAACAAAAGTCGAATAAAGTTGTTGTGTATGAATATGTTGATGTTGTTTGCTATTTATTGGGTTAAGAGTTCAACAAAAGTCGAATATTTCTACAGGAACGTACGAATATGTTGATGTGGTGACTGAAGGAGAAAGACTACTAATTGACATTGATTTCAGATCAGAGTTTGAAATAGCAAGGTCGACCAGGTCCTACAAATTTCTCCTCCAATTGCTGCCTAACACTTTTGTAGGCAAAGCGGATCGCCTTCAGAAGATTGTTCATTTGCTAACAGAGGCTGCAAAGCAGAGCTTGAAGAAGAAAGGAATGCCTTTTCCTCCATGGCGTAAAGCTGAATACGTGAAAGCCAAATGGCTTTCACCTTACACCCGTATCAAACCAACTCCAATGGGGGCACCAACCGTATCAAACTCTGTTCCTGAAGCTGGCACTGCTTGCAAAACCTATCAACAAGTGGTAAAAGAGGAGACTTCAGTGGATTCTTGCGGGGAGCTGAATCTGGTTTTTGGAGAGAGCAGCCCACTCTTGGAGAATAATGCTAAGAGCATGATTACCTATCCTCTATCTGCTTGTGATGAAGAAGAAAAGGATGTGATGGTGCAGCAAGGCAGACCACCGGAGACTAAACACAAGGATTCAAGCAATGGTGCTAAGAAGATAACTGGTTTAACTTCTCTGATTGAAGACCACACATGAAATTTTGACCTGTCCTAACCTTTTTGTCGTTTGTTGTTTCTATTTGTCTGAGTTGAAAACCCCGTGTGTTTTAGTAATTGGGGCTATTTGAATCTACGGACCAACTGCCTACTGGTTTGTCTCGGCAGTCCCCCTTCAAGTTTTATAGTAAGGGTCTATGAGTCCATGCCACTAATATTACAACTATATAGTCGATAGATTAGTAAAAGGAGCGCTGGTAAGTGTGTTGTTTGTCAGCTTGGTTCTTGGATATTTTCCAAGTGTTTTGCGTAAATGTTCATCTTAAATACTTGTTAGCTTGTAGCATTACTGATATAATGAAAATAAAGTCTTGGAATTATTTTGTTATGAGCTTCTCTTTGTGACTTTTCATGCCTTACCATTTGAAGGGGGCCATAGTGTTGTGTTTTACTTGTGAGTTTTTAATTTCATAAAGCTGTTTGATGTTTTAATTTCATTGTGCAGCAAACCCGTTCGTAGCACTCGTAATAAGAGAGCCAATGTTCGACCTGATTTTCAATTAAGCTGTCATTTACCTAGTCTTATGTGCACGGGGAATTCATCAATAAAATATTAGAAGAACTGGAGAATGTAAGATACGTAGCTACGTTTTGCTCTCTCGAAACATTCAAAGATGAGATGACTTGGTATGGCAAAGAACACTCTATTCATTCTGGTCTGGAAGAAAGCAAAAGTAACACACGGAGTCTTGCGAAATAATGCAGGATGCACTGTATTCTTTATAAAGATGATTTCTTATAATAAAGGGGAGCGGGGAAGAAAATTGATTTATAAAGTTGTGGAAGTGTCTGATCCTTTCAATATTATAGGGATGATATTATTGCCCACTGATCTAGTGCGAAACAATCCAAAAGCTCATCTAGACATGAAAAATTGTACAACCGCAGAGAATATAATTATTACTGCTGGATAAAAGCTGAGGCATTGCGTAAAATGGAGGTGTGATGGGACTTTAATTTGCCCATACTGACCCAAGTTACCAACTTTTTGGTGAAAGTTTCCGTCTTCTTTTTGTCATCACAGCGTTAGGTAGAATTTCACAAGTGGTATTATTCAATTTATTATCTAGTTTACTAAGTACTAGTATTATTTTATAAAGACGAGACTGGTCATCGTTGAAAATGCCATATTTACTAGTAGTAGCTTGTTAGAAGGTGTAAATAAGCTTTTTCCCCTATTTGCTCGATCCCTAGCAATATTTCCCCTCAACATATTTTCATGTCTTGTCTTAGTTTTCCTTATGAAATAAGAAGCACATTTTTTTTGTTACAATTCCTTCCATGTAACTGAAGTGAACTCAAATTGCAGGAAGGTAATCGCATCTTCCTCTTGTTTTGGGTTAATTTCCTTAAAAGAATGTTTCTGGAAAAGAGGAACAAAAATTAGTGTCTGATCAAGCTCAAAATTTCTTTATGGAAGAACCACAACAACAACAACAACAACCCAGTATAATCCCACTTAGTGGGATCTGGAGAGGGTTGTGTGTACACAGACCTTTTTGTATTGGTAAAAATCTGACCATGCAGCCACGACGGCAACGACCCCGTCCAAATCATCTCATGAAAAGAGAACAAACTCGACTCTGACTCGTTATTATTCTTTCTAAGACAAGCAACGGGGCTACGGTCCCTCCACGAGAAAAGAACACCCCCTCGACTCAGCTACGACGAATCGTGATAAGCTCGTGGAGCTTTCGACTATAAATATAAGGAAAGAGAACCTTGAAGGGGATCTTTTTTCTTCTTCTTCTCCACTATTGAGAACTCGAAAAGGGGATAGATATACTCCATGAATAGAACTTTGAACTTACGGGCAAGGAAAATCCGTCTTCTGGTTACCCGTGAATGTGGTAATATGATTGTAATTTCCTGAACCTCTTCTAGGAGAGGCAGACCAAGTTTCTATAATCAATAAAGCTCTAAATATATCATTTTTGGTCCCGCATTTCTATGTTTTGATTTCGTCTTCTAATCCAATGTTAATTATGATTGACTATGATTTACCCCTGATTTCTTTTGATTGATTTACTCGGAAAGTATTCGATAACTTTTGAGTCAAACAATTTGGCGTCGTCTGTGGGGATTTCCTAGTGAAAATACCTAGTTCTTACTGGATTGAAGCCAAAGAAACACCAGAAAGAAAATCCAACTCGAACCAGAGTCAAGGGTCGCGCATCGAGAAAAGAAGAATCAGATGCGTCAGCCGGAGTTAAAATTTTTCGCCCTATTGATCTCGAACAGCCCGAACAAAGAGAGAAGCGATGCAAAGCATCTCCCCTTCCCCTTATGATCGCTGGGAAGAAGTATGAAACATCTCCCCCATCATGCCCCATACCGCGTCAGGCCAGAAACCAGCGCGGGGGTGTTTCAAACGAGGAGTTGAAAATCACCCTGAAGCAACTCGAACGCTACGGTCCGACAAACAGCCATAACACGCGCACGACAGAAGACCACTGGCCAAAACGAAGTCTTGACGCTTAAACGCCCATGGCGTTGAACCATCGATGTGAACAGCAGTCAGAGGCTAAGTTCATTCGCCATCAAAATGGATAGTTCGACCTCGTTCGAACTGGGACTAAGGCTAAGTGCCTTCGCCATCAAAGTTGACAGTTCAACCTCGTTCGAACTAGGACTAAGGGTAAGTGCCTTCGCCATCAAAATAGATAATTCGACCTCGTTCGAAATGGGACTAAGGCTAAGTGCCTTCGCCATCAAAATTGATAGTTTGACCTCGTTCGAACCAAGTCATAAGGCTAAGTGCCTTCGCCATCAAAGTTGACAATTCGACCTCGTTCGAACTGGGACTAAGGCTAAGTGCCTTCGCAATCAAAATAGATAGTTTGACCTCGTTCGAACTTAGTCATAAGGCTAAGTGCCTTCGCTATCAAAATTGACAGTTTGACCTCAGTCGAACCAATTCATAAGACTAAGTACATTCACCATCAAAATTGACAGTTCGACCTCGTTCGAACTAAGTCATAAGGCTAAGTGCCCTCGCCATCAAAATTGACAGTTCGACCTCGTTCGAACCAAGTCATAAGGCTAAGTGTCTTCACCATCAAAACTGACAGTTCAACCTCGTTTAAACCAAGTCATAAGGCTAAGTGCCTTCGCCATGAAAGTTGACAGTTCGACCTCGTTCGGACTGGGACTCAGGCTTAGTGCCTTCGCCATCAAAATAGATAGTTCGACCTCGTTCGAACTGGGACTAAGGTTAAGTGCTTTCGCCATCAAAATTGACAGTTCGACCTCGTTCGAACTAAGTCATAAGGCTAAGTGCCTTCGCCATAAAAATTGACAGTTCGACCTCGTTCGAACTAAGTCATAAGGCTAAGTGCCTTTGCCATCAAAGTTGACAGTTTGACCTCGTTAGAACTGGGACTAAGGCTAAGTGCCTTCGCCATCGAAATAGATAGTTCTACCTCATTCGAACTAGGACTAAGGCTAAGTGCCTTCGCCATCAAAATGGATAGTTCGAACTCGTTCGAACTGGGACTAAGGCTAAGTGCCTTTGTCATCAAAATTGACAGTTCGACCTCGTTCGAACCAAGTAATAAGGCTAAGTGCCTTCGCTATCAAAGTTGACAATTTGACCTCGTTCGAACTGGGACACAGGCTAAGTGCCCTCACCATCAAAGTTGACAGTTCGACCTCGTTCGAACTGGGACTAAGGCTAAGTGCCTTCGCCATCAAAATAGATAGTTCGACCTCGATCGAACTGGAACTAAGGCTAAGTGCCTTCGCCATCAAAGTTGACAGTTCGACCTCATTCGAACTGGGACTCAGGCTAAGTGCCTTCGCCATCAAAGTTGACAGTTCGACCTCATTCGAACAGGACTAAGGCTAAATGCCTTCGCTATCAAAATAGATAGTTCGACCTCGTTCGATCTGGGACTAAGGCTAAGTGCCTTCGCCATTAAAATTAGATAGTTTGACCTCGTTCGAACTGGGACTAAGGCTAAGTGTCTTCGCCATTCAAATTGACAGTTCGACCTCGTTCGAACCAAGTCATAAAGTTTTACCTTCGCCATTAAAGTTGACAGTTCGACCTTGTTCGAACTGGGACTCAGGCTAAGTGCCTT
This sequence comes from Nicotiana glauca, assembly GCA_026770625.1. Taxonomy (NCBI): domain Eukaryota; kingdom Viridiplantae; phylum Streptophyta; class Magnoliopsida; order Solanales; family Solanaceae; genus Nicotiana; species Nicotiana glauca. The sequence goes on along the minus strand of MDKF010397044.1, from coordinate 66,574 downwards.
CGCCATAAATGTTGACAGTTCAACCTCGTTCGAACGGACTCAGGCTAAGTGCCTTCGCCATCAAAGCTGACAGTTCGACCTCGTTCGAACTGGGACTAAGGCTAAGTGCCTTTGCCATAAAAATTGACAGTTCGACCTCGTTCGAACCATGTCATAAGGTTAAGTGCTTTGCCATCAAAGTTGACAGTTCGACCTCGTTCGATCTTGGACTCAGGCTAAGTGCTTTTTCCATCAAAGTTGACAGTTCGACCTCGTTCGAACTGGGACTAAGGCTAAGTGCCTTTGCCATCAAAATAGATATTTTGACCTCGTTCGAACCAAGTCATAAGGATAAATTCCTTCGCCATCATAATTGACAGTTCGACCTCGTTCGAATTGGGACTCAGTCTACGTGCCTTCGCCTCCAAAATTAAGGTGTTGGAGGGTAAGAACCTTCATCATTAAAAGATGGATATGTCGATCTCAATTGAACTCGAGACGATTCGTCGCTTCAAGTATATTAAAAAAGGAATACAAAATAAATGCAAGGAAAATGATGAAAAGAGAATTTATTATTCACGAAGTTAAGAATGCGGGTCATCCCCGCTTACACCAGGCCAGGACCGGTCAACACAGAAAAAAAAGGAAAACGAGAAACAAACGAATGCCAACCGGCGTACGGAACAAAGAAAAATAAAGAACAAATTCTCTTTCACTCAGTGCCATCTTCTCCACCACTCGTACCATCATCAACTTCGGGCGTCGCCATATCATAACCACAGTTGGCACGAGCCTCACGAGCCTTCTGGCGCGCCTTCTCAAAAGTCGCTTCAGTCACGGTGCCTGCTTGCCACAAGTTCTTGAAGATGTCACGCTGAGCTTCAGCATAGACCCAAAGTTCATGAGCCTGGTGGTGAACAGCAGCATGCAATGGCCCAGCTTGGTCCCTCAACTACTGGTTCTCCTCCTCTAAGGCCGCCACCCGGTCCGTCAAAACTTGGGCCTCCTGATCAAAGGCATTAATCCGCTCCTCGAGCCTCTCCTCCCTAAGAGCCGCAGTGGCCCTCTCTGATGCTCGCTCAGAATCGTGCACGTGAATTGCCTCCTCCAATGCCGTTACCTTCATGGAAGCATCCCTCTCCATACGATTTAAATCAGCGACCTCTCCCTTCAGCGCAGCTGGTTTACCACTCTATTCAGCGATCATCTCCGTCGCTCTGGCCGACTCTGCTCCATCTCCAACTTCTTCTCTCTCAACTTGCATTGCAGGTGCTCGCATTCCGCATCAACCTCCTTTTCGACCTCAAGCTCCTTGTCCTTTAAACGGATATGCTCTTTGAGCTCGCTTTTGCTGCTAAGCGCCTGCATCAGCTCTCGGTCCCGCTTCTCCAACTCCTCACCCAAAGCCTTGTTATGAGGATCAGTCATCAACCGCTTGTGCAACTCACGGCTCCTATCGCGATAGCGGCAATACTTTCCCAGCATCTGCAGAAAGACCCTCGAGCGGATGTTAGCCCTGCGAATGCTCTCCACCTCCAGCAAGTAAGTCTGCAAAACAAAAGAGCAGTTAAACTAAATCTCATGCTAAGATGGGAGAGAAGCTAACTAAATTTAAGATAACATACCCGTAGGCCCATCATGGCCACTTCGTTCATCACTTCAACATCTGAAACGCTCCTCAGGGATTCGTTCTCGGCCTCCAAACACAGCAAATCGAAGTTTGACACCAAGCTACTACCTTGGATCAATAGGTTCAAATCAGAAGAAATCTCGATATAACAGGTCGACCTCTCAGCACGAACCACTGAGTGGATAATGCTCTCCTCAAACATTCGGATATCATCAGTGTCCAAGTCAGACTCAGACTCATATCTGTCAACTATCATGTTCTTTCCCCTATCTGCTGCCGACGGTATGGCATGACCTGCTGAGGGCGATGAGGGTACACTCGAGGTTATGACAGCGGCATCAAGGTCTCGATTCTTTGTCTCAACAGCGAGGACTTCCGACTGGGTCGCTACAACATCAGCATTTTCCTGGCTTGAACTAGCAGGGGCAACTCCGACCAATCGCTCCACCTCAACGGCAGATGTCGCAACAACACCTCCTTCTAAACCTGCCGAGGGAGAATCCAAGTTGATCACCATCGGAAGAGATGCCGCAAATGCTACCCTCTGTCTATTTGACGACTCTTCTTCCTCCCCGGTCGATGGCGAGTCAGTCTGAAGACGGACGGCTCCAAATGGCTCCTTGTCCTGAGATGTAGCCCAGGGCGGAGAGGCTACAACCAATGATTCTACCAACGCACCCTCGATGAAGGACGAGGTATAGGCGCTGCATTAAGTCGAGCGGCCACAGCCGGCCGACGGAAAACTAGTTAGGGAGCTTTGACTCGACGAACTCTCCCTGGTCACGACAAACAAACATTCAATAAGTAAGATTGAAACAAAAGAACGGGAGGGAAATAAGGCCGCTGCCTCACCTGTCAGGGGCCTACGTCCATATCTCTCCCAAAACGACGACCACGTGCAAACTCCCGCAGTATAGGGAAGCACGGCCTCGACCCATTCTCGGATCCCCTCCAAAGGAGGCGGGGGCAACTTCTGGGCTGCAGAACATTGAGACAGATCAACAATTACAAACCTAAGATGTAAAGAAGATCAAAGCAGACCATTCTACTAGTCCAGGGCAAGGACTTACGTACAAAGTTCCACACTTTCGGGAATCCGGTCGGGTCAGCCGCAAGATGTTCGGTCCGAATATAGAAAAAATTATTGAATAAGCGACGGTCCGATCGTCCCTCTTCACCACCAACCCTATCGACCCACGGGGACGCGCATGGATCATCTGCGAATCTTTTAAGAAGAAAAGAGGCTAAGCACGTGCCTCAGAGTGACCTCCCTACCGGCCAGCTCCGCGTACTTGATGAACATAAGAAATAGCTTGTATAGATAAGGGGAAAGTTGGGCAGGGCACACCTCATAGTAGCGGCAGAAGTCGGCCACCAGCATAGGAAGTGGGAGTGTGTATCCCACGAGAAAGGGATAAGCATAAAACGAACAAAACCCACAACGGTCAATCTGGATCCTGTCCTCTATCTTCGCAGGCACGATCTCGACGTAACTGGGAATGCAACATCATTCCCTTAAGTCCGCTATCCCAACTTCCCCTATTAGAGGAAGGATATTCACCTGCTCTGCACCACTATCTGCGCTAAAGTTCGCCGCTGCTTTCCCAGGATAGGAAATAATTTCTTCCACTGAAGGAAATTCTTCGCATTCCATCAGCTCCAAGTCCCCGGTTGCTGGAGTGGGATCCTCGACTGCCGGAGAAATAGCTGGAAGATTATCACGGGAAGAAGTTCCTGCCATTTTTTGACCCACAAACGAGAGGAGGAAGAACTTCGCGAGAAAAGTAAGAAAATTGAAGATTATCGCGAGCAAGGGAGTAGAGAAAAGCTCATATTAACAGAAAGGAAGGTATCCCAGAAATTCTCTCAACAATGAGCGATGAATGCGTGAAAAGCAAGTGACAGATCCTTTCAATTTATAAGAAATAAATTCTCCCAGCACGAAACCCAATAGCCGCCATTAAAACTTGACCAGGCACGAAACGGTTCGATTTCATAGAAAAGTGCACCATTATGAATGTCCGCGCGAAGCAACGCTTTGTTTGCCAACCGACGTTTCAGTTTCGAAACCGTCGTGACGATATACGAACACCGAAAAGACGCCCCTGGACAATTTTAGAATTCTTAATGCAACTAAGGAACAAAAAGCGAACCTAACCCCTCCCGATTATGTCACACACGATCCGTCCGTCGAAGTCGGCAAGGCACGACCCCGACGAACGGAGGGACTAACTGTATTGGTAAAAATCTGACCATGCGGCCACGAAGGTAATGACCCCGTCCAAATCATCTCATGAAAAGAGAACAAACTCGACTCTGAATCGTTATTATTCTTTTTAAGACAAGCAACGGGGCTACAGTCCCTCCATGACAAAGGAACTCCACCTCGACTCAGCTACGACGAATCGTGATAAGCTCGTGGAGCTTTCGACTATAAATATAAGGAAAGAGAACCTTGAAGGGAATCTTTTTTTTTTCTTCTTCTTCTTCTTCTTCTTCTCCCCTATTGAGAACCCGAAAAGGGGATAGATATACTCCATGAATAGAAACTTGAACCTATGGGCAAGGAAAATTCGTCTTCTGGTTATCCGTGAGTGCGGCAATATAATTGTAATTTCCTGAACCTATTCTAGGAGAGGCAGGCCAAGTTTCTATAATAAATAAAACTCTAAATATATCATTTTCGGTCCCGCATTTCTATGATTCGATTCTGTCTTCTAATCCAGTATTAATTATGATTGACTATGATTTACCCCTAATTTCTTTTGATTGATTTGCTAGGAAAGTATTCGATAACTTTTGAGTCAAACACTTTTATGGTAGAACCAAGACCAATATATTCCAACTTTCGTTATCCGTATACTTTCGATTTGATTTGAATATTGCTACTCGCTTTCATTCTAGTTTTCAGATCAATTTCATCTGAAGACTTATATATATGTTTATCAACACTTGAATAATAATGTGGGATACCCAATTTTTTCCTATATATTTTAAATATGCACAAATAAGATGCATATATAAGCATGCACAAGGGTTTTACAATATTTTTTCATAATTTTAGGAATTTAAATTGATTTGTTTCCTTCTCTTTTATTCATAAAATCCCAATAATTATTTCTCATATTATTGTTACGATGATTTAGTCATTTTAATTCTATATTTATGCCAAAGTATGGTTAATATATTTTTTATGCATTTTTATAATTGCATTTGGTATTTTTAAGCTAAATTGCATATAATTACAATATTAGCCCATTTAATGTATAATTACATTCTATATGCATAAAATTGGTCCCTATATTTTCTAAAATGATAAATATACATTTTAAATCATTTTGGTACATAAAATTATTTTTCAAATTTTTTTTATTATTTATTATAAATTAAATAGGAAAAAATTGGCTATTTAAATTATAGTCAGATTAACATTTCGATTATGGTCTAAATTGGATCCAACCCCAGCCCAATTTCTTATTAAAATACCCAACCCAAATCCTGAACCCGTCTACTCGATCCAACCTAAATCAAATCCTCGATGGCCTTGATCTTATTGGGGTTAATTTCGATACCCCAATTTGATACCATAAAGCGGAGGAACTTACTCGAGCCGACTCTGAGACATTTTTCCCGGTTAAGTTTCATGTTGTACTTCTTCAAGATTTTGAATGTTTCTTGCAAATGAGTTAAATGGTCCTCTGTGCGCAGGGAAGTAACCAACATATCATAAATGTAAACTTCCATCGATTTACCTATCTATTCCTCGAACATTTTGTTAACTAGGAGTTGATATGTAGCTCCTGCATTTTTTTATCCCAAATGACATTATGTTGTAACAATAAGTCCCAAATTTAGTGATAAACGAGGTCTTTTGCCGGTCCTTCGGGTACATCTGAATTTGATTGTACCCGAAGTAGGCGTCTAGAAAAGTTAGGATCGCATGGACGGCCATGGCATTGATCATACGATCGATGTTGGGCAATGGGAAAGAGTCTTTTGGGCATGCTTTGTTCAAATCCTTGTAATCTACGCGCATTCTATGTTTGTTTCCTTTTTGAGGAACTACAACTACGTTGGCTAAATATTCGGGGTATTTTATCTCCCGAATAAACCCTATTTTGAGAAGTTTGGTTACCTCATCCTTTATCAATGCATGCTTCACCTCGAATTGAGGCCTCCTTTTTTTGCTTTACTAGTTTGAACCTGGGGTCGAGGCTTATCCGAAGTGTTTTTATTTCCGATGGAATCCCTGGCATATCTAAATGGGACTAATCAAAGAAATCCATATTATCAATAAGAAATTGAATGAGTTTTTTCCTGAGTTTGGGGGTTAATCCTGTTCCCAAGTATACCTTTATCTCGGGCATATATTCGATCAGTATGACCTACTCCGGTTCCTCGATCATTGTCTTGGTTGCATCGGAATCTTGGGTAACGACGAAAGTTCGAGGAGTAAGGAAATCCTCTTCTTCATCTTCGATTACCTGTTGCTCCAATTTCGTCGAGGCTGGAGGCGGTGATTGCTATTTAGCTGCTTGCTTACCTTTGGTGTTCGACTTTTCCGAGGTCGAAGGCTCTGGTACCAGCAACACTTCATCCATTGCAAACATCTCCTTTGCAGCGTGTTGCAATCCGTAAACTATTTTCACTCCATCCTCTGTTAGGAACTTCATCATCTGATGAAGAGTTGAAGGTACTGCCCCTCATGTTGTGTATCCATGGTCTCCCGAAGAGTGCATTATACCTCATGTCACCTTCGTTGACATGGAATTTTATATCTTGTATGGTCCCGGCTACATTTACTGGTAGGATTATCTCCTCCGTTGTCGTTTCGCTTGCCATGTTGAAGCCATTTAGGACCCAGGATGCAGGTATAATCTGATCCTTTAGGCCGAGATGTTTGATATTAGGCTATATAGATGATATTTAAACCTTAATATTACCATCTTTATTTTTGTTTTATAGGCGAATTGATAACAAAATGCTCTAATTGGTGTTCTTTTGCTTCGCAGGGAATAATCTAAGTGAGGAAGCACTACAGAGTGTTCTGGAGTCAATAATGTAAAGAAAATGCCCAATCAAGAAGCAAACGAGCATAAAGAAGCAAAAATGGACTGAAATCCACCGCGGTTGAACCGCGGCAGACAATTATGCGATGCAGAATTTTCAGCCTTCACCGCGGTCGCGCCGCGGTCTTGCCACGGCCGCTATGAACTGTTCAATTGCAAGAAAATTGGGGACCAAAGTGTAATTCGAGGAAAACTTGTTCCAAACCCTTATAAACTTTAGAAGCTCACCCAAGACATAAAGAAGCTTGTTTTTAGACTACTTTGGAGGCAAGAACAAGTGTGAGAAGATCAAGCAAACATTAGAGTTTTTCTATCTCCTTTTAATTCTTGCAATTGTACACTGTGAACAACTTTGTAGTTTTATCTTATTTTGTTATGAATAGCTTAACAATTATCTAGGGTTGATGGAACCAATTGTTGGTTGAAGTTTGACTCAACTTGTTATAATCGAGCCAGATTTATTATATGATTGTTCAACTACGTTTTTGTATGGTGATTAATAGAATGGGCCCTTGATTAATCGTGTCTAATTATCCCCTATTTCTTGAGAAAGAATATTAGGTTAGACTGATGTTGAACAACACCACTTCAGGGTAATTGAAGAGATTCATTACTTGAACTTAAAAGTGGGTTTAAAGATAACGAAACTTTCGTGGGATAATTTAGAGCTGCGCATATTGTCAGCTAGAGTAGTTTGAGAGATTACTCTAGTAAATTATGTAGTTGATCGAGAGATAATTATGATAAACCATCACTCTTAATCCTCATAGAGTATTACTGCGAGATTATAGCGAAAGGTCAAGACCTAAACTAGCAATTGGGTAAATCACTGCCCTAGACCTTTTTAACATTGAATTATCTTTAATCTAGCATATTGTTATTTCTCATATTATTTGAAAACAAAAACCCAAGATTGATTGATAAAAATTCTGCATCTAGAAATTGATTGAGTTAATAATAGCATTGCCAAAGAGTTGTAATAGATAGGTTAGTTTCCTGAGGATTCGACTCTAGTCTTATAATCAGATTATATTTGCAACGACCGGGTTGTCTTTTAGAAGGCATAGTTGGGCGTGATCAAATTTTGGTGATGTTGCCGGGAAACTAACGATGTTATTTATTACAAATTAGAAGTAGTGTTAGAATTATTAGTTGAAATCAATTTTCGAAGGTGTTAAACAATCTTTTCATTGAAATTCTCACGTTTGAACTCTTGTAGAATTCAGGTGTATGCCTAGAAATTCTTCGAGGACTGGAGAACTGCTTGAAGGACTCTCAGAACCTAAGAAAACATTCAGGGCATTGAACCGTGCTAACAAGAGGATCCAACAATCACAACAACCATACCATCTTGAAATTGACATGGGTGACGTAGAGAACGGCAATGGAAACGTCGAGGATGCGCCAACTGCCCCAAACGTTAGAGTAGTGGCTCCTCTTGTGTCAAAAGCTGCACTTTATGATTGGGCACATCCTACAGCTGACAACCTGGCTAGTGCCATAATGTGCCCCCAATTCAAGCGGAGACATTCCATATCACCAACAACATGCTGCATCTTCTGCATAATAAGGGATTGTTCTATGGGTCATACATTAAAGACCCTCAGCAACACTTGAAAAATTTTCTGTTGATTTGTGTGACCCAAAGGGAGCCTAATGTGACCCCGGAAGCTATCAAGCTATTACTGTTCCCTTTCTCTGTGCCTGGGAAGCTCAGACTTAGTTGAATTCGCTCCTATAAATTCCATTGTCACATGGGAGGAATTAGTCAAGCAGTTCCTAAATAGGTTCTACCCGCCCAATAATACTGCAATGCAGATTGATGAAATTGCAGTACAAGCAGCAGCCGACTGAGACCTTGCAGGAAACTTGGGAAAGATTCAAAGGGATGCTAGTGAAGTGTCCTCACCATGGTATTCCAGAACAGATGCTTGACCATAGGTTCTACATGGGGTTACCTGACAATCTAAAGGCCAATGTGGATGCTTCAGCTGGAGGTGCATTTTTTAGTAAGACATTCACCGAGTGCAAAGTCCTTCTTGACAATATGTCCCAGAATTCAGGGTGGATGACTAGAGGTACAACACTGGCACCCATAGTGAATCCAGTTCCTCTTGACCCAAATAATTCGCATGCAGAGAACATAGCCACGCTCATGAATCGGATGAGTATATTGACAAAGAAGATTGACGAGAGGGGTACAAAGAAGGTGCATATTGTTGACACAACAAATGGAAGACTGTGTACACCCATTGTTAATCAGTCTTATGTGTGTTCATGGAGTGGAAAAGGTGTCAATCAAGGGGTAAGATAAGGTTTAAATTATTTCAACAACTTTGGGGGTCATAAACAAGGAGGACAATAGTGGAGACCGGTACCAAATCAGCAATATAGACCAAACACGCCACAGCCTGGAGGTATGCAACCCCAAGGCCAAATGGTGCCAGTACCATATCAGAGACAACAGCTTTATCCATAGCAAAATCAGCAACAGTTGACATATCAGCCACCTCCTCAGCAACAAGATAACAACATGATGGAGATCAGGGGTATGCTTCAACAACTCATTAGAACAAATGGTAAGATGCAGGAAAAGTTGGCAGTGCATGACTCTATAATAAAGAAAATTGAAACTCAATTGGGGCAGTTGTCTATGGCCTTAAACAACCGCCCCCAGGGAACATTGCCAGCAGAAAAAAACATTAATCTCAAGGAGCAAAACCTGAATCAGCTGATGGCAGTAAGTCTCCAGAATGGGAGAGATTTAGACAAAGAGGAGGAAGTTGCACACGCCAACAAAGAGACTATGCCAGCCACTCCAGTTCCATTAGAGGTAGATAAACCAGCATAACTTACTGAAGTGGTGGTTGAACAGGTTCAGGATGACAAGGGTAAGGCTAAGGTGAGTGAACAAACTGCAGAAAATGTGGTACCTCTTGTGCCACATAACTCAAATAGAGTGAAGCCAGCAAACAGTGCACAAAGGGTGATACCTGCACCATTCCCTCAGAGACTGGTAAAACAAAAGAAGGAAGATCAATATAGGAAATTCGTGGAGATGCTGTATCAAATTTAGTTGAATATTCCTCTGATGGATGTTTTGAGGGAGGTACCAGGCTATGCAAAGATGTTGAAGGACCTAATGTCACAGAAGTTTGATTTTCAGGACCTATCCATAGTAACTTTGATGCAGACCTGCAGTACAGTAGTAACAAGACCCATGGCTTAAAAGATGTCTGACCCAGGTAGCTTTACTGTTCCATGCACTATTGGGAGTTATGCCTTTGCAAAGGCATTTTGTGACTTAGGAGCCAGCATAAATTTGATGCCTCTGGCTATATACACCAAATTAGGCATTGGCAGAGCTAGACCGACTTCGATGTTGTTGCAACTGGCTGACCGCATGGTTAAAAGGCCAACTGGGATTTTTGATGATGTGTTGGTACAAGTGGGGAAGTTTGTGTTCCCTACAGACTTTGTTATTCTTGATTGTCAGGTAGATGAGGAGATACCTATCATTTTAGGGAGGCCATTCTTAGCCACTGGGAGAGCACTGATCGATTGTGAAATTGGGGAATTAAAAATGAGGTTAAATGATGAAGAAGTCATATTCAACGTTCAGCAATCCATGAGGTGACCCAGTGAATATACTAATTGCTCCCTAGTGGAGGCAGTGGATGTAATCCTGCATGAAGATGATATGACCCAGACTGCTAAAGATCCACTAGAGGCCTGTCTAATAAATTTAGAGGAGATGAATGGTGAAAGGTTGGCTGAGTGGGTCATGGCACTTGAAGTCCAAGGATTCTAGAAAAGGGAACCTCAGTTCGAGTCCCTTGAGTTAGAAAAAAGGGCTACACCTCCATCAAAGCCATCCGTAGAGGAACCACTCAAGCTGGAGCTGAAACCGCTCCTAGCTCACCTCAGGTACGTTTTCTTAGGCCCTAATTCTACTTTGCCTTTCATTATATCATCTGGTTTGCTAGATGTGCAGGTAGAGCTCCTACAGGTACTACAGGAATGTAAGATTTCCATTAGTTGGACCATGGTAGACATAAAGGGTATCAGCCCAGCCTTTTGTATGCACAAGATTCTCTAGGAAGAAGGGCGCAAACCTTCCAGAGAACATCAACGAAGGCTGAACCGGAATATGAAAGAGGTGGTGAAGAAGGAAGTGATCAAATGGTTAGATGCAGGAATCATCTTTCCCATCTCTAACAACAATTGGGTCAGACCTATCTAATATGTGCTGAAAAGGGGGGAATGACGGTTGTACAAAATGAAAAATATGAGTTGATCTCGACTCGAACAGTCACGGGATGGCGGATTTGCATGGATTACTAAAAATTGAACATAGCCACCTGGTAGGACCACTTCCCCCGCCATTCATTGACTAACTGTTAGACAGGCTGGCCGGACGATCGCACTTTTGTTTATTGGATGGATATTCGAGGTACAATCAGATCTCAATAGCCCTCGAAGACAGAGTGAAAACATCATTCACATGTCCGTATGGCATCTTCGCCTTTCAGAGAATGCCTTTTGGGCTTTGCAATGCGCCGACGACATTTTAACGGTGCAAGTTAGCCATTTTCACAGACACGGTGGAGGACATTATGGAGGTTTTTATGGATGATTTCTCCATGGTGGGGGATTCATTCGAGAGTTGTCTTCACAACTTAAGAAGAGTGCTCAAAAGATGTGTGGAGACAAATTTAGTATTGAACTGGGAGAAGTGCCATTTTATGGTACAAGAAGGGACAGTCCTGGGGCATCGAGTGTCCAGTAAGGGAATTGAGGTTGACCATGCTAAGGTTGACGTGATTGAGAAGTTGCCACTGTCTACTTCATTCAAGGCGGTGAGAAGTTTCCTTGGGCACGCCGGGTTCTACAGGCGATTCACTCTAAGATTGCTAACCCATTATGCAAACTCCTTAAAAAGGATCACCCCTTTGTGTTTTCTAATGATTGCAAGTTGGCATTTGAGGAGTTGAAGAAGAGATTGGTGACTGCACCCATCATTGTTGCACCCAAATGGGAGCAAAAGTTTGACCTCATGTGCAATGCAAGCAATTATGCTACAGGAGCAGTCCTGGGGCAGCGAAAAGATAAACTGGTGCACCCGATTTACTATGCAAGCAGAACGCTAAACGGTGCACAACTCAATTACACCATGGCGGAAAAGGAATTCAGGTCATACCTGATTGGCTCAAAAGTTATTGTTTACACTGACCATGCAGTAATTAGGTACTTGATAGAAAAAAATAAGTCAAAGCCATGCTTGATTCGCTGGGTTCTTCTGTTACAAGAATTCGATCTAGAGATACATGATAGAAAAAGGACAAAGAACTAAGTGGCTGACCACCTCTCAAGGTTGGAAGGAGCTGAAAAGAAGGTAGAGGTTGAGCATATAACAGAGACATTCCCGGATGAACAGTTACTAGCAATGAGCCTGCGATCTCCATGTCCAAGTTCAACTACCGCAATGCCCAAAGTGCTTTGTGCTCAAGCTCAACCGGGAGGTGACATGCCTTTCCAAACACTAACTTGTACGATAACATATAAATTGGAGTTTTGAAGGCTGTGCAGTACGCCCACAATGCATTATCCAACTTCTTTGCCCAATCAGTCTTTGTTGCATTTACTATTTTTGTAAGAATACTTTTAATCTCCCTGTTGGACACTTCAACTTTCCTGCTCGACTGTGGGTGGTATGGGGTGGTTAAATTATGACGAACTCCATACTTTTCCAACAGCCTTACGAAGGTTCTATTGCAGAAATGTGTTCCGCCATCACTGAGTATAGCTATTGGGGTGCCAAAACTTGTGAAAATGTTCTTCTTCAGAAAGCCTGTTACCCCTTTAGCATCATTGGTCGGGAGAGCCACTGCTTCGACCCTCTTGGAGACATAGTCAACTTCTACCAATATGTACTTGTTGCCATACGAGCTAACAAATGGCCCCATGAAGTCGATCCCCCACATGTCAAAAACCTCTACCTCTTGAATTATGGTCATTGGCATCTCATGTATGCGAGATATGTTGCCTGTCCTTTGGAATTCATCACAACTTTTGACCCAAGCATGGGCATCCTTGAACAGAGTTGGCCAATACAAGCCCGACTCCAACACCTTAACTGTTGTCCGAATTTCTCTAAAGTGTCCACCATATGATGAAGCATGGCAAGCCTGGAAAATAGAATTTTGATCTTTCTCGGGGATACATCGCCGGATCATGTTATCCTAATAATAAGACCGATAATCATGAAATGCTTGATTATACAAAGAACAAATAAAACTAATGCATGACAGGCACATCGTGGACCAAAACTTCAAATCCGGAGAGCTAGTATTATTATACAACTCTAGATTGAGATTGTTTTCGGGCAAGTTGAAGCCCCGATGGTCAGGACCCTTCAGAGTGGTGCAAATGTTCCCAAGTGGAGCTGTTGAGATTGAATCAGAGGATGGGACGAATAAGTTCATAGTGAATGGTCAGAGGTTGAAACACTACCTTGGAATGGCAAATGAGAAAGGGGACCGAGAGATAATAATGTTGGAAGAGCTCCAGTACGTGAATGAGGAGTGATGCTTCGAGCCTGCATCGTGCCGCGATGTTAAATCAGGCGATGCATGGGAGGCAACTCATGATTGTTGTGTTTCATTCGTGTATGTAACCATGATTATAAAAAAAATAAAAATAAAAATTGGGCAGCACCGCGATCGCGGTGAGAGGCGAGGATTATGTCTCAAAATTGTCCAACCCACCGCGACCGCGGTGAAACGTTAGTATACTATCTCAATTTTTTCAACCCACCGCGACCGCGGTGGGACCACGGCTCGACCGTGGTGAGGCGTTAAAGATCATCACCCAGGTAAGTTTTCTAATTATTTTTTTCTTTATTTATTTTATTCTCTTTTTTAACCCCCCCCCCCCCCCTTCCCCTTCCTCTTTCATCAAAATAACCGACCCACCCCCTCACTCTCCCAATTTCTCTCTCTCTCTAAACCCTAACCTCTCAAATCCCTCCTATATTCTTTTTCACTCATACTACTCCCCCCCCATCTCCATTCCTCTCACTCTTTCTTCCATCAAGGTATGTAACTTTCCCCCTACCTTTTCTTTTGTATTTTGTTGTAGTTGTATGTTAGCTTAATGTTTGTAATTGTGTAGTAATTTTTAGTAGATTTTTGTTATTTTTCTTCTTTTTTTCCTTTTGAATTCCGTTTTTGTACTTGCTTGTGAAGGGGCTATGTGTAAAATGTGGTGGAGAGGTGGATGTTTGTGGGAACTTTACCCAGTTATTTGAATAGCCTTCTGTTTGAACCCTTTTACCTCTCATGAGCACTTGAATGGACTTAAAATATGAAAAAGTTAAAGTGTGGGGTGGTGGTTTGGTTTTGAGTAGAGCCAATGAAATAGAGGAAAGGTGCAGTTTTGAAGAATAAAAGAAGAAGCGCCATGAAAAAAAATTATGAATAAATGTAGTAGTTGATAAGTGGTAGCTTGATACAAATGCACCTAAAGGAATGGGATGTTATAAATAGATTGTGGGGAATGTCTGGTTGACATAAGAATGATATGGAATGTTAATGTTTTTTGTATTAAAAGTGCTTAGGGAGGTTAGTCACTATATCCAAATATATCCTACCCATCCCTTAGTCTACATTACAACCAAATGAAGTCCTAATTGATCTTAGACTGGATAGGCTCGATTAGTAGAGTATTACACTACGGTCAAGCCAATGGTGCATCTCTGTGGCATGTGAATGTTCTTTCGTAGAGTGAGCGAATTTTGTCCATCTGAGTTCCTAAATGTTTTCAATCATATTAATTGTGGAACTACTCTCTTGTGTGATGTGAGGGCATGTGATTCACAAAGGAAAGTTCAGTCTTGACTTCTGTATAAAGTAGTTTAAGTAAGTGCAAATATTGCATGGTACGAGAGATTCGACTTCTGAGGTAAAGGTTGTTCACTACTAGGTGCAACTTTGGTAAATTGTTTAAGGTGTGATTCGTTAAGGGAAAAGCTTAGGTAAGGAGAGTGTGGTGGATTGCTAGAGAACTAGAAATGATTTAAGTGTGGGGTGTTGATATTAGGCTATATAGATGATATTTACACCTTAATATTACCATGATTTATTGTTATTTTATAGGCGAACTGATAACAAAATGCTCTAATTGGTATTCTTTTGCTTTGCATGGAATAATCTAAGTGAAGAAGCACTACAGAGTGTTTTGGAATCAATAATGTGAAGAAAACACCTAATCAAGAAGCACCTGACCATAAAGAATTAAAAATAGATTGAGGTGAAATCCATCGTGACCGCGGTTGAGCCGCGGCAGACAATTATGCGAGGCAGAATGTTCAGCCTTCACTGTGGTCGCGTCGCGGCCGCGGTGTACTGTTCAATTGCCTGAAAATTGGGGATCAAAGTGTAATTCGGGGAAAACTTGTTCCAAAACCTTATAAACTTTAGAAGCTTGACCAAGACATAAGGAAGCTTGTTTTTAGACTACTTTGGAGGCAAGAACATGTGTGAGAAGATCAACCAAATATTAGAGTTTCTCTATCTTCTTTTAATTCTTGCAATTATACATTATGAACCACTTTGTAGTTTTATCTTATTTTGCTATGAGTAGCTAAACAATTATCTAGGGTTGATGGAACCAATTGTTGGTTGAAGTTTTGACTCAACTTGTTATAATCGAGATGGATTTATTTTATGATTGTTCAACTACGTTTTGTATATTGATTAATTGAATGGGCCCTTGATTAATCGTGTCTAATTACCTCCTATTTCTTGAGAAAGAATATTAGGTTAGATTGTTGTTGAACAACACCATTTTAGGGTAATTGAAGAGATTCATTACTTGAACTTAAAAGTGAGTTTATAGATAAAAAACTTTCGTGGGATAATTTAGAGCTGCATATATTGTCAGCTAGAGTAGTTCGAGAGAATGATCTAGTAAATTATTGTAGTTGATCGAGAGATAATTACGATAAACCATCACTCTTAATCCTCATAGAGTATTACGGCGAGATTATAGCGAAAGAGTCAAGACCTAAACTAGCAATTGGGGAAATCACTGCCCTAGATCTTTTTACCATTGAATTATCTTTAATCTAGCATATTGTTATTTCTCATGTTATTTGAAGTAGTTAAACAAAAACCCAAGATTGATTGATAAAAAATTCTGCATCTAGAAATTGGTTGAGTTGATAATAGCATTGCCAAAGAGTTGTAATAGATAGGTTAGTTCCCTGAGGATTCTACTCCAGACTTAAAACCGGATTATATTTACAATGACCGCTTTATCTTTTAGAAGGCATAGTTGGGCGTGAACATTGTACTACGACCCTCAATCTGATTATATTTGCTAAGCTACTTGGATCCATTAGAACACATTTAATTTGGATTTTATTTAATAGAACAAAAATTACCAGGGCATCATTGTGCGGCTGATATATGCCTTCTGCTTCTTTATCATAAAATGATAGGACATCCTCGGGCACATAGCTCCAGTCCATTTTTCTCTGGTGATCGACACCTTGGTGCATTTGAATACAGGTCTTTATGGGATATTAACACTGCTAACGATCATGTGGATTACATGTTGTGGTTCTTCCTGCTCATTTTTTCTGCTTGCATATCTCTCCCAGACGTGATTCTTAGCTCGATCACTAAGAAATTCTCAAAGGTGACCCTCGTTGAACAACCGAGCTACCTCCTCCCTTAGCTGCCTGCAGTCTTCGGTTCTATGGCCATGTGTGCTATGATACTTACACATTAAGTTTGTATTCCTTTGAGAAGGATCGGTTTGTATAGTCCTGGTCCACCTGGTGTCTTTGATTCTTCCAATATCTGACATAGTCCTCGATGCATCTATGCTGAAATTGTACTCCGATAATCGTATTGCCTCTACGGGGTCGGTATGTTTATCGAACCCTTTCTTACTCATGAGTCTGTGAGCTCTTTTTCCTCAATCATTTCTTCGATCGTTCTGAGGAGCGTTATGACCCAAACCGTTGTTTCTTCGATTGACATATGGCTTATATCGTTCCCTGTTCGATCTTGATTCCCTGTCTGCATCTCTCGGGGGATTGGCTACCAGTCTATTAGGATAAACTAAGCCCGAAGGGGTTCCCAACTGGTCGTCCATGACCCTAATCTTTGATTGATAACTGTTATGCATATCTGACCATGTCACATCTAAATACTCGATCAGATTCTGCTCTAACTATCGAGATACCATCGAACTCCATTCATTCAAACCCTGCATAAAAGCCTGTACTGCACAGCCATCAGAGACCAGTGGCAATTCCATTCTCTCCATCTAAAACTTGGACACAAACTCCCTTAACATCTTTTCGTTCCTCTATTTTATCTTAAAAACATCTGATTTCCTTGTTTCCACCTTTATGGACCCGGCATGCACTTTCACGAAGGCGTCTGCTAATATAGCAAACAAATCGATAGAGTTCGGGGGCAAGTTGTGGTACCAAATCATGGATTCGACAATGTTTCCCCAAATGTTTTCGACAATGCTGATTCGATCTCGTCATTATTCAAGTCATTTCCTTTGATCCCACAAGTGTATGAAGTAATATGTTCGTTAGGATCGGTTGTCCCATTATATTTGGGTATATCAGGAATGCAAAACTTTTTGGGAATGGGCATCGGAGCCGCTCTTTGAGGGAATGATTTTTGTATGAACTTTTTGGCATCTAAACCTTTCAAGACCGGGGGTGCCCCCGATATTTGATCAACACGGGTGTTATAATTCTCTACCTTTTTGTCATTGTCTTCAGTCCTCTTTTCCCCAGACTCGATCCTCTTGGTGAGCTCTTCGAGCATTCTCATAATGATGGGGTCAGTCCCCGAGCCATTTTTATTTGACCTTTCTGGCGCCGGTTCAATACGTCGAGTGTTTTCTGGTTTAGCTATACTCAGAGTCTTATTTTGACTTTGAAGTTGAGCGATGACAATCTATTGTGCTTGCAACATCTCGGATATCACTTGGAGGCTGACTCGCCCATCTCCTATTCCTTGTTTTCCTTGGACACCAGATCGGGCTTCCCTGCGTAGACTCCCTCCGAGTCTGTGCCTAAATCCGCATTTAGAGCATTATGTGAACTAACATCAACTATTTCCATATTTGGCACTTCCCCAAGGTTTATTGGTGGTACACTGACCCCTATATTGTTGTTTTCTCCATGAAATCCAAGACATTCGTTGTCATGAACCAGTGTGTTTTGCGAGTTTGACATGTTTAATCCTGAGAATTAAAAAATTTTGACAAGAAAAAATGTAAAAAAATGTGTGTTATGAGAATCAGTAATGAAATAATCACTATTATCTTTATCCCACGGTGGGCGCCAAACTGTTTACTTCGAAAATACGAGTAACAATTAAATTTGATTTGTAGTTTTAAAGATACATTATTCAGTTCAATACCAACTAATAATCAAGAAGTATAAAGTATAAATAAAATAAATGCTAGTGTTGCCTAAGTAGTATCGACCTCGAGCCCAGTGACCTCGAGATGAGTTAAGAACAATAAGGTAAGAACAATAAAGTAAGAGTAATAGAGCTAAAGGACAATTGTGATGAACAATGAGCGAGAAAAGTAGGATAGTATATTCTTTGTCAATGATTAGATGATCATTACAAATAATTGGGGTCCTCTTTATATAATAGGAGAAACCCTAAATAACGTACATTTCCATTCACAGTAAAGAATCTTATTAGGATAACAGTATAACCGCCTAGTACAGATTTGACTGATTCGTACAAATCTATTCCGAAATTTACGCCATGATCTTGGGGAAGTGGAGGGAATCTTGTCCTTCTGTAACAAACTCATAACGATACTATCTCGGAACCGGTCGTGCTTGGTTCCGATGTTCCTCGCGTACTTCGATCCTCGGTCATTGCATTCTATCTTCGAGCTTGAGTCTGGTCTATCGAGCTCAAACTCGACCTTACCTGAACTCAGTCTTAAAGCGATCCCTCAAGCTCGAAAAATCGGGCGTACCTTATTTCGACCGTATACAATATATATTTCAGTCATGTTGTGAAAAAAAATAGTTGATAGTAGCGTACTTCTTGTAAATTCGTAATGTTGTTTGCTAAAAAACTCCAACATATTATCTTTTTAGACTCAAAATACTTTTTTAGGTATAATAAAAGTTACAATTCTATATAAAATGCGGTTATGAACCGCATTTTACGTTAATGGTCGTTTGGGACAATAAGTTAAAGAGCGGTAATGAACCTCATTTTATATAAAATGTTGTAACAAACCGTGTTTTATATAGTAGCTGATAAGACTGCGATATAAAGCGCGGTACATTACCGCATTTTATATAAAACGTATACAATGTGGTAATGAACCGTGTTTTATATATATAAATAATAGATCCCTTCCCTTTCCCCCACGTTTCTGCCAAGATCCCTTTCCCCCTTCATTTTTAAAAAATAAAGCGATCCCCGCCTCCCTCAACGTCCCAAAAAGCTCGTGTGGACCCCATCCGTCCCATAAAAAGTATATATTATTGGTCCCACATCCTAGCCAAGCCTTCTATTATTGTGGGTTTCTTGTTTCGAAGTTAAATTTTTAACTTTTCGAAAAATATAATTCGAGGTATTCTGATTTAGTTTATATCCAAACTCTTATAAATAATGCGTAATAGTTGTTTTGAATGTGTTGTATATTGTTTTGTGTTTTTTTTGCGACTAAATTGGTATGTTATTTTCATCCGGACTAAGATATTAATGTTTTAAAATAATATATAAAAAATGTGAAATCGTTATTATTTGTTAATAAAAATATAAATACATTACTATTACTATTTTATATGTATTTTTGTGATTATAATGTATTTGTTGTGGTTTATCTAGTTTAAATTATTTATTTGCTTAAAGACTAGTAAATCGGAATGCCTTTAGGGTAGTAAAATGAAATGCCTTTTAGTGTAGTAAAATATAATGCCTTTTAGCGTAGTATAATGTAGTGACTTTTAGCGTAGTTTCCATGTAATTTAAGTATCTCTTATACTCAAAAATACGTCAAAATAACGGATAGATCAAACACAAACTCTGTCCAATTATAGTCAACATATATTTGGTGCTACTGGGCCGCAATATTGAGCATGGAACCCATATATGAATATTTAATAATTAAATATTATAGAATTATAAAAATTAATTATTTAATTTACAAACAAACATATAAAATTATAAAACTAACATGTAAAATAATAAAACTAACAAATAGAAGAAGACAGGATAAATTGGTGCCACTGGGCTCCAAATATCGAGCATGGACCCCATTTGCGAATATTTAATTATAAAATTAATTATTTAATTTACAAACTAACATATAAAATTATAATAAAACTAACACATAGAAGAAGTGAAGATAAGTTGGTGGTACTGGCTCCAAATATGGAGCCTGAAACTGATATGTGAATATTTAATTATAAAAATTAATTATTTAATTTACAAACTAACATATAAAATTATAATAAAACTAACAAATAGAAGAATTTATGATAAATTGTGCTACTGGGCTCCAAATATGGAGCTTGAAACTCATATATGAATATTTAATTATAAAAATTAATTATTTAATTTAAAAACTAACATAGAAAATTATAATAAAACTAACAAATAGAAGAATTCAAGATAAATTGGTGTTATTGAGCTTCAAATATCAAGCTTGGAACCCATATATGAATATTTATTTATAAAATTTTAATTATTTAATTCATAAGCAAACATATAAAATTATAAAACTAACACATAGAAGAATTCAGGATAAATTGGTGCTACTAGGCTCCAAATATCGAGCCTGAAACCCATATGTGAATGTTTATTTAGAAAATTTTAATTATTTAATTCACAAACAAACGTATTAAATTATAAAACTAACACTTTAAAGAATTCAGGATAAATTGGTGCTACTGGGCTCCAAATATCGAGCCTAGAAGCCATATGTGAATATTTATTTATAGAATTTTAATTATTTAATTCACGAACAAACATATAAAATTATAAAACTAACATGTAATTAATGTTGTTTAATTTACAGTAGACGACATGGAGGTGCCGCCTATTCATCCCACACCTTCCAACGATGAGCTGCTCTCGTTACAGGATGATCATAGATCGGCCCACATATGGGAGGGTGAGTTATTGACCCAGACTCTCTGTGCTAGGAGAGTGGATGACATGTGGGACTTTCTGTATGACAGAGTTCTCCATGGCCGTGTAGTCGCGCGCCTGTATGATAGGGGTTTCTATAGGATGATTGAGATCGGGCGGCTGCAACTCGATTGATCTTTGGTCAGGGCCCTGATAGAGCGTTGGATACCTGAGACGTAGACATTCCACCTACCCATTGGCGAGGACACCGCCATACTACAGGACGTGGAGGTTTTATATGGGCTGCCCGTTGATGAACTTTTGGTTTCTCTGCCTCCTGGCACGAGAGAGATGACACGTGTGCAGTACCTGGACATGCTGCAGTAGCTCACTGCTTTCCAGCCAGAGGATGAGACTGTACTGCATGGGACCAGTTATTTTCAATTGATGACTATTCGACTGTGGTTGGAGGCATTGCATCCTCAGATCGATGGCGATACACCGAATTATCATGTTGACAAATATACGAGGTTGCTGCTACTCCTGTTGTTTGGAGGGGTCTTGTTCCCGAACACTTTGGGGAACCTAGTCAGCTTGGGAGTGTCACGACCCAAAATCCACTAAGGGTCGTGGTGGCGCCAGACACTGGTGTCAGGCAAGCCAACTTAGTTAATCAATTAAACTCTACCTTTTAACACCTTTGAAATCTAGGATTTTCCTTTCGTTTTTCATAAATAAAAAGATCGCTTACTTCAGTTCAAATTAAATAATAATTATTAGTACACATCTTTTGAAAACCATCCCATAACCCGGTGTCACAAGTGCATGAGCAACTACTGATAAGGGAAATAAAACACAACATCTATCCGAAATACAGTGGACAGGGACTAAATACAAAATGCTGAAAGGAACTACACTAGCTGCGGGTCGCCTCGTATAATGCAGCTCACCTTGTCCCAGAATCTTCCGCTCTGCTATGCCCAGTAGGCTGCTAGAGATGCATATACCTATGCAACAAAAATGTACAGAAGTGTAGTATGAGTATGTAGGCAACGTGTACTGAATGAGTATCCCGCCTAATCTCGAAGAAGTAGAGACGAGATGGTCAACTCTGACACTTACTAATAGTCCGAAAATAATATACTAAAATGGGAGGAAATCATGGATTTATATAGCATGCTCTCGTTCACAAAGCTGTAAAACAGGTAAACATCTTTAACAATTAACAAAGGATTTTTAGGATTTCTTTTCATTTATCTTCAGCGTTTATGTCAGGCCAAACGACAATATCAACATCAAGTATTTCCAGTAAGCAATATAAACATGTGCATATCATGCCGAGGCGATAGCCCGATCCAACAGAAATATAAACAGTGCACTGCCGAGGGTCGAACGGTCCGTACCAATAGAGGCATCTATTTCCCCCGCTCGTGAATCATCCATGCGATGCGGTCAACATAAAGTAAACAAATACCCTGCTCACGAATCATCCATGCGATGCAGTCAACATAAAGTAAACAAATACCCTGCTCGCGAATCATCCATGCGACGCAGATACACACAAGAATACATGCTCAAACAGTCAATTCAGAATTATCGAGGAACATTTTTATCAAATGAAAACCAAATCCTCTTTTAAAAATTTAAGAAAATAAAGTTTAATCCTTTTTGAAATTTATTTACTAGTTCAATTTGATTTTAACAATTCAAATGTCAATAAGATTGCAAATATCCCAAGTGGGTCCTAGACTACCCGGACAATAGCATAATAGTAGCTACGCATGGATCTCGTCACCTCGTACATACGTAGCCCCCACAAATAGGAGGACATTACCAATTAACTCACCTAAGGGGACAATTCCCTCTCACAAGGTTAGAAAGGAGACTCACCTCGCTCCGAAGACTCATAGCCGGCATTCTACATTCTTCCAAAGGCTTGAACCAACGCACATTGCTCCAAAACTAGCCAATGGTTATACAAATCCATTAATATATGCTAAGGTACTCATTATAATCCAATTTATAACAATTCCTAACCCCGATTGGAAAGTTGACAAAAATGCCCTTGGCCACACTGCCCGAAATCTGAAATTTCTCGAAGATAAAGTTTATCCATGAACTCACGAACTCAAATATATGATTTTCTCTTACTTCCATACTCAAAATCGTGGCTAAATTCCAAGAATATAATTTTTTAGGTTTTTCACCAAAACCTCAATTTTTATACTAATTTTCATGACTAGATCCAATACAAAATTGATGTATTTGACTCAAAATAGGTGGGGATAACTTACCTTAACATTGATAACGAAAATCCCCTCTTGAAGCTCTCCAAAATCGCCCATACCAAGTGGAAAATGGGAGAGAAATAACCATATCCCGATTTAAAATAACCTTCTGCCTCCAGGTACTTTCGCTTCTGCAACTCCTACACAGCAGGTGTGGTCCCGCTTCTCCAGAAAAATGACCACATCTGCGGTCCCAGCCTAGCCGCCCCAAACGGCTTCTGCGATAAGCCCCCCGCTTCTGCGGATTCCTGACCGCATATGCGGTCCCTGCTCACTTCACTCCCAACCGCTTCTGCGATTCCTTCCTCGCTTCAGCGGGGCCGCTTCTGCGGTCCCATTTCCACATAATCGGAAATACCAGCAACCAACAAACTCCAGCCTTCCCAAAATTCCATTTTCGACTCGTTAACCACCCGGAATCCACCCGAGGCCCCCGGGACTCCAACCAAACCTACCAACCTATCCCAACACACGTTACGGACTTTCTCGAGGCCTCAACTCATATCAAATAACGCTAAAATCATGAATTACACCCCGATTTCAAGCTTTATGAACTTCAAAATTTTTAACTTCTACTTTCGGTGTTTAAACCTATCAAATCACGTCCGATTGACCTCAAATTTTGCACATAAGTCATATTTGACATTACAGACCTACTCCCACTTTCGAAATCGAATTCTGACCCCGATATCAAAAAGTCCAGTTCCGTCAAACTTCTCAAAATCCTTCAAATTTCTATCTTTAGCCAAATGACTTCAAAATGACCTACGGACCTCCGAATTCACTTCCGATTGCGCCCCCAACTCCAGAATACGGAGCTATTCACAGTCTCGGAATTCTAAAAGGACATCGATAACACTGAAATGCTCTTCAAGCCAAACTTATGAAATTTCTTCCAAAATGCGAGCTTCCATAATAGTCGCCAAAATGCTCCCGGTTCATCCGAAACCCGATCCGGGCATTCGCACAAGTCCGAAATCATCATACGAACCTGCTAGAATCTTCAAATCTTGATTCCGAGGTCGTGTACTAAAAATTCCAATCTTAGCCATTTTTTCCAACTTAAGGCTTTTGAAATGAGAATTTTCATTTAAATTTAACTCCGATCTTCCTGAATTTCAATTCCGACCATGCGTACAAGTCACAATACCTGAAATGAAGCTGCTCATGGCCTCAGACTGTTGAACGACACGCTAGGGCTCAAAATGACCGGTCGGGTCGTTACATTGAGATTTCTTCATCATCTTGAGGGGCTAGATGATTTACCCCTAGTACAACTAGGGTGTTGTTGTTCTCGCCTACTTGTACAGGCAGATGTGCCGGGCAAGCATGGGCACCCAGTGTGAGGTTGCTGGATTTTTTCCTCTACTACAGGTGACAACATATTCGAATACTTTATTCATTTTTAACATACCTAGTAAAAATATATATTAAATTTTACGTCAACTTTTTATGTTAGATTTGGGCTTGGGAGCGGTTCCTGCAGTTGCAGCTACCTCTACCACCGTTAGATCCGGATGTATCACTGGAGTTGCTCCCTCTAACTAGGAGGTGGGTTCTTCGGCAGGAACATAGGCGCGAGTATGAGGCTCGACATAATCTCTCTTTGTGCAGGGATATATTGGATTTGCTGGATGGCGATTAGGTAAATGTATATCTAAGTTTACTTGTCATTGCTTCAAACATAAGTTATGTATACTAACGTTTTCCATTCTTCCTTAATAATTCATCTGGATGCCATACAACAACGCGGTGTTAGATAGCTTGCCTGATTATTGCTCGGCCGACCGACTTATGTGGAGCTCTTCTGTCCCGTTGTTATGTCTTGATATTGTAGAGTATTATGCCACCGAACGGGTACTTCAACAGTTTGGTATGTCGCAGGGTAACCACACATTACCAGCGAGATGATCATACCAGGGTGGACGACCAATATCTCGCATGGCTACATGATCAAATATTAACTTGGGACCAGCGATTTCACTTGATTCCGTCCCCCCTTCACCGAGTCGGCAGGATACTGAGCATGATTATATGCCCTAGTATCGCGGCGTTACCCAACTTTTCATTGGGAACCCCATTCATCGAGCTAGCGGTCGGTACGTTCCATATGCCAGGAAGCACGAGACACCGTCATTGTTGGCATAATCACTATTATCTTCCTGACTCTATGCATCTATCAAATCCCGAGTAAATACATCATCTATAGGCAACTAAGTGAGGTCAGGACCATCAACTTGATCGTTTTCACTTCACAAACAACAAAATGATAAGCTACTCAAATTGATAAATATTTTACATGTAGCTATATCACTTCACTTACAAGTCGTAATATGTTGACATTCCATGATGGACATTATTCTGTTGGTGATAACTCCCGGATGGACCATTGTGATCCAACTACCAAAACTACGCATATTTCAACTGGGCGTGGGGTCATAACTTGTACAATTCATATTTGGACGGTACTCCTTGTGAAATTTATGAGTGTTAATACAAATACAACAAAAATAAATATCGTAACACAAAGGAAAATTAAAGTTTACCAGTCGTCTTGTGGATTATGTAAAGTAGGAGAGAAATTATTTCCTTACTCTTCGTTCGTCGGTGGAGATAAATTAGATCCAGCCAAACTCTTTCAGCCGGAACCTATTGGGCTACAATGGCTTCAGAATAACCACCCGATGATTGAGGGTTATCCCTGCTTTGCGCAACATCATTATTGCAAACGTCTTCATACTTCACGTACATTTCCAATATTTTTATCAAAATAAGTTCCCGATATTCATCCAGAGTCCCCAAAAATCTCTCAGAGTTTGATGTTAAACTCAGTGTAACAAGCAACTCCTTGCGGAGTCACAGAATACGAATATCTTCCGGTTATTTTAAGATTCATCGAATGTTTGCTCAACCTATTTTATTACATAACGACGATACATGTCTATCGTACTCCATTGAAAGTGGCAACTTAAACATGACTCTATGAAGATAAACTATAGCTCACTCAGTTATTCACAACCACAACCTCACATCCAGTATAATGAAACCCTTACTTTTCGCTCTTCAAACATTATGAAAAAAGCTTGAGAATTTAACAACAAGAAAAATTTATCACGAAGTTGGAGTATTTCTGATGATTTTTCTCAAAATCCTTAACGCCTTTAAATAAGGCAATGTCTAATCCGTGGGAGAGGGAGGTCAAATTTTTGGAAGTAAAACGCAGTTTAAAAGGCGTTTTACATATTTGAATTATTGTTATGTCAGTTAAGTGCAGAAGAGTTATTGGTGGGTCTACAAAACATGTAAAACGCGGTATTAAAAGGCGTTTTATATAAAACGCGGTAATGTACTGCGCTTTATATAGCAGTCTTATCAACTATTATATAAAATGCGGTATGTTACATCGTTTTATGTAAAACGCGGTAATGAACCGCGCTTTACCTTAACATCCCAAACGATCGTTAAGGTAAAATGCGGTTCATAACCGCATTTTATATAAAATGATAACTTTTTTTACACCTAAAAAAGTGTTTTAAATCCAAAAAATTCACATTTCGGTTCTGGACTCCTCATTTACTCGACTGAAGTCTCTAATCTATCAGTTTGGTGCTTTACCACTAAAGTAAAATTCATTTGATAACTGAATAAAATCCCGTGAAATTGTAATATGGGAGGCACTAACAAGCGTTTGGCCATAAATTCCAAATTTATTTTGAAAATTTTTATTTGGGTGAAGTTTGGTTTGAAGATGAAAATGTGTTTGGATATACGTTTTCAAAATATATTTTCCAACTTTATTTTGAAAAAACATGTATATAATTTCCAAGTTTTGGGATTTTGGCCCAAATTCAACTCAATAGCTGATTTTGGAATTTGAAAATTTTGATTTGGGATTTGGCCAAAATATGAGTAAAATTTATGGCCAAACATGAATTTTAAAAATAAATTTCAAATTTATTTTGATAAAACTTATGGCCAAACGGGACCTAAAAGGTGATTCGTCTAATAATGGGTAGCTGGGGAAAAAGTTTATTTACGCATTGCAGGGGTACTATTTTCTAATTCCATCTCGATCTAGAACGTGTCACTTTAATATATACTCCCTCCGATCCAAAATAAGTAATTTTTTGGTCTTTTTTTGTGGTCCAAAATAAATGATTTTTCCAGATTTCAAGAATGAATTAATTATTTTTTTCCTACATTGTCCTTGTAGTAAATAGTATTGGAATGTGTTAGGAGTGTTTGTGTGAGATACTAAAGGTTAATATGGTCAATTCTATTGCTAATTAATGCTAAAAGATGAATTTCTTAATCTGTATGAAAACATCTAAAAAATCACTTATTTTGGACTGGAGTGACTAGTATATAAAAGGATTATCTCATACTCAATAGTTAATTTCCTCTCAACAACTGCAGAGAATATAATTATTACTTGTGGATCAAAGCTGCTGCCTTACGTGAAAAGAAGAGAGCTAAGGGATTTCCTTTTTGGTGAATTTCCGTGTTCTTTTTGTCGCGACGTGCTGCTGCTGCGTTACTACATTTTCAGTAAAGTTATTGTGCGACTTATTCAGGATCAGGAAGATGCTGTCATGTGCAGAGTATTGTCAATTTGATTTTCAGCATACATTTGAAAAGTAATAATACTCCTAGTACATAGCACATACTTTACTAAGATTAAAATAATTTGAGTTCGCCAAGAAAGTGTTTTTAAAATATTTTATCATATTTGGTTGATGATGAAAATTAAAAAAAAAACATTTTTTAAATGATTGACAGCAATGTTATGATATTGGTTGGATAGTGTTTTTATAAAAAAAAAATTAGCATTATAAAATGTTTATTGAAACAACGATAAGAGATAAAGAGTTAGGAGTAACAGTGAAATGGTTCCGGCAAATTAGTGAAGAAGTCATCCTCGTTTTAATTATATAACCAAATATCATAAAATGATATACATTTTCCTGAAATACTACTAGAAAATATTTCATTTCATACCGAACACACCTAATAAATTTATGTTGCTAAAGATTATAAAATGATTTGCTGAGAAAATTGAAATTATATATATATATATATATATATATATATATATATATATATATATATATATATATATATATATATATATATATATATATATATATATATATATAGCTCAAAACGAATTTTTAAAACCTTTTTTAATGAAGATGTTTGTATTTGTAAATGTTTTAATCCTCTTGAGAACTACCTTTGGGTCAATTGCCAATCGTCTGTTCTTGCTTAGACAAAATCCACACCATAAATATATTTGTTTATCCTAAAAAAAACGGATAACAAATGTTACTTTTAAGGATTTGTGGATTAATTCAATAAAAATGATTAATAGCGTTAGATTAAACAGGTAGAAGACGTAAGAAATTGGCAAACCAATAGTGAGAGTGATCCTGGACTCAGTAATGGATTAATGAAATGCCTATGTAGAACTGATGAACATAAGTAAGAACAGAGAAAAATAATAGTATGTTGCATTGATATGCGTGTTACAATGTGTCATGAATAATAAGCTTTTCCCTTTATGTAGTAGGGGATTTTACTCTAAGTACAATTCTAAAAAAGATAAAAATCTTCCGTTTTGCTAATAATTGATTTTCTGCCGGTACGGGCCGAGATTCATGTCGTGATATCCGGTCAAGCACAGACATCACGACTCTTTGTTAGTCATGCGCAGCTGTTTGGTAATGCTCTCCGAAGCCTCGAACCCCAAATCGGACCTGGAGGATATGGCCCCGATATTTTCGAGGGCATGTGTTTTTCCCGAGCCCCAATACAAGGGGCTCTTCGCTTTGTCTCCGATACATTGTGGTCATGTTCCTCGTCTGTTTGGCTCACCGAGAAGTCGAGTCATGTAGTGGGTTCGATTTTACCCGTATAAAAATATTTAGAAAAAATATAAAAATATTTACCTTGTTTCTCAGAGAGTAGGCTTGTCGAAATGATGGGAAACGACCGATGAATCATGTTCCTTCCTTCGTACGTTACGACAAGAGCCGAAACATCTCATCAATCGCGTCGTTCTGACTTGGACATGTGTCTTTCACCGGCAAGTTGCCTTTGAATGCGAAGCGTCGGCTGCTTCCCTATAAAAGCCTTCTTCCTTTGTCCTTTTTCTACTTTCCGATCAAACCACTATTTTCGAGCCTTCCAACCATTATCAAAACCTTTTTCAAATCTTCATATCTTTTTCCTTCAATCTTCGTAGCAATCTCCAGATTTCTACCAAAAATTTCTTCAAATCTTCATACCCTGTTCTTCATCTTAAAAACCCGTTTTCCAAAACTTTGTCTTTATTCCTCAAATTTCAAACACTCTCCCAAGTGACAATGGCGAAAACATTGAAAACCATTCCTTAACAAATTGCCTCTTCATCTTCTCAACCAGCCGCTAGTACTGAAATAGTCGCCCCTAAGGTGATAGCCCCCGAAATGCCCCCCCTCCCCCCTCCCGTTGTGGCTGCTAACGTTGAGCTTCCCTTGTTAGCGTTCATCCCCGGGGGCTTCTCAATTGCATATGTTTTCAAAGTTGAGAAGCCTTCGCGTAAACATGACGAGGGCGAAGGAGTCTCGAGATATATATGTTTTGTAACCGAGGACATTCTTCCCATAGTTCATAAGGACTGCAATTGGGAAGGCAAGAACATAGTACTCCCCATGCTTGAGGACACCGTTACTACCCATGTGGAGGGGTACTTAAGTGTTTATACTTATCCCTTCACGTTGGGCCCGCTAGATTCAATCGTTCTAGATTTTGCAAGAGGTACGAGGTATGCCTCAGGTAAATCCACCCATCATTATGGATGATCATGACCCTTCTACGTTATTTTGTGAACAAGACTGAATCTCGTCGGTTCACGATCGACCACGTGCTTCGATTATACAGTCACGGATGTTCCGAGGGGGACTGATCAATCTCACACGTCGGGCCAGCAAGGCTCTCTTCTCCAACATCGACAAAGATCGAGATCGGGGATGGCAGGGATGCTTTGTCCGAATGTAGATCGAGAATTTGATCCCCTTGGAATACATGCCATTTCCTGAGAAATGGAATGCGTCTTGTAATTACAACTCTTTCTTTTAACATAAAAATTTCTCCTTCTTTCATTTCTATCTTCTCATCCATGTTTATAGTTGTGCACCTGTCACCCAGGTTCTGAATGCGGTCCCCCGGTTGAAGGAGTGGATCAAGGGCATATGTACTCATATGTCCTACTTTGAGAGGGCGCGGACTCTCGAAGGACCAATGGGAGGCCCTTTCTCATGGTAAGTCCTCTTTCCGAGTAGCCAACACTATTTTTTCACCTTCTATTACACTAACTCCTTTGCCTTCTTTGTTATTGCAAGTTCGCCTAAGACCACCGAACTTGGGCCTTCGAAAGGGGATGGAGATGTGCCGCCGCCCGAGAAAAAGAAAACCCTCGGGCTC
The DNA here is from genome assembly GCA_026770625.1 of Nicotiana glauca. NCBI lineage: Eukaryota > Viridiplantae > Streptophyta > Magnoliopsida > Solanales > Solanaceae > Nicotiana > Nicotiana glauca. The sequence goes on along the minus strand of MDKF010397044.1, from coordinate 35,994 downwards.
CCCGAGCTTCGAGACGAAGAAAACAAAGAAGCGGGTGCTCCGCAAGCCTATGATGGGCTCTAGTTCCCGGGTGCCAGCCTCCGACTCGCTCCTCCGGCTCAGGGACAAGCCGGAAGATGAATCTATTTTCGTGACCCATAGGATGATCCATCTCGAGGATTGGGATGCATCCGAGGGGGAGACTCGTGAGATCGCCCCCCTCTCACTCAAAAAGCCAATGTGAACACCCGGGGTAAAACTTTCCAGGATACCAGTTCTGCACCAAAGGAAGCACCTAGCATAATTGAGATCTAGGGGACGCCTTCCTACATTGAGTTTAAGCTCGAGGAGGACCAAGCGAGGAAGGAGAAATCGGACGAGGGGGGCCAAGGTGCAGAGTATCCTCTTCACTCCTTTTTTGATGGAGTGGATTCATCCATTTTAGAAGACTTCTACGGTATGAGTGACCTGGAGTTTCCGAAGAAAGACACTTCCTCGGAGGATAGCGGGCCGAGCTCGAGCATAAAATTAGTCAATCAGTTCTCGATTTCGAGTGAGGACCCCATCCGCAAGAGGTCAATTGTACTGACTATCCCAGAGGATGCCCTGGTTTTGTCCGCTACTTTGGGGGTACCTAGCTACCTACGGTGCCTAGTGGCCGAGAAGGACTAGTCAAAAATGAATGCGGTGAAATTTCCATGCCTTTTCAATGAGGCGCAACAAACACTGATACGGGTAAGGCATCGTTCCCTTATATCTACCCATAGTCAATCAACTCGCGCTCGATATTAAGGAGCATGCCCAGAAAAAGGACATGTACAAGTTTCTTAGCGAGCAGTAGGAAGGGGTTGTCAAGAACCTCCAGGCCAAGCTGGATGTGGCTCAGAAAGAGCATGCCGAATTGGTGGAAAAGGTAAACTCGAAGTTAGAATCGAAGGTCCGGTCACAAAGGCTAACAACAATACTTCGTAAGTCCGATAAAAGATTGACCAACTCCGGAAGAAGATGGATAAGATCCAACTGATAGCCGACGGGTGGAAAAACAAAATGGACATGCTGGCCTCAGAGAAGGAGACTGCCCAAGACAAGTTGTCTTTGGTGGAATTTCAGCTTTGAGTGATAAAAATGAAAGCCGATAAGTGGGCCCAACTAAACGATGAACTCTGGGCTCAACTGAACTCGGCCCTGGCGGAGCTGGATGCCCTCGGCAGTGAATGTGAAGATATAAAGGCTCAGATGCACACAACCTCCACCGATGTTGAAGAGATGGTGGCCCAATATAGGGTCGATGTCAAAGCAGCCGAGACTCGACTAAAAACCACTGTCAAGTATGTGAAGCAGTTATCTCGAAGGGACACCCTCGAAGAGAACCATGCTCGAGGCTTCGACCTATCTTCCAAGATCGAGGAGGCAAAAAGACTTGAGGTCGAGGCCAAGAAGTTAGCTGATCCCGAAGATGAAGAGGGCTCCAAGGGATTTGAAGAATCCGAAGGCCCCGACGGTGCTGGCGATAGGCCGGATTCCGATGAAGATCAGGCGTAGATGCCTTAGGTTTATTTTTGTTTTTGTTTTTTTGTATCATGTACATATACTTTGTTGAGGCTGTTTTTGTTGGGCCTTTTGTAAATATTTTCTAGAATATATAAAATTTTCCCTTTTCGGCAAATTTAACTGTTGTAGCATTTTTTTATGAATCCTATCCTTGCAAATGTTTCTAATGCCTTAGCATAAGCAGTGGTGAAGCCAGAAATATTTCTAAGGGTGTTGAAACTTGAACAAAATAAAAATAATTCTCGACAAAGGGTGTTCACTTTATATTTTATATGTTTAAAATTAGATTTTACTTATATACATAGTATACTTTTTCATAATATTTCGGTGAAGGGTGGTCAGTTGACCATCCTTTGTAAAAGGTGGATTCACCCCCGAGCATAGGATATAACGTAGCAACAAGTTATTGTTTTTCGAGGTTTTGAAAACTCGAAGTGACTTGATATTACTGGGAATTTTCCAAAAATGCTTAAGTATTCTTAGATGCCTTTGCCAAGGGTAACCTTTTGGCAAGTTTCGAATTTTGTTTTAAGACCTTATGTTTTGATAATGTGCTTCAGATATCTCCGAATAGTTTTTAGGGTGGTCATAGCCTTTTAAGTTTAGGCACTGCCTAACAGACTTTGTACCTACGGGTTTTGATAGAAGCAACCCGAGTTTGTCATGGATGACAGTCCCCGAGTAGGGGTATCTCTTTGGGTTTAGACTGTTCTTATGGTGGTCATAACCTTTTAAGTTTAGGTATTGCCTAATAGGATTTGTAACTTTGGGTTTCAATAACCCGAGCCCTCCGAGTTTTTCTTGGATAATAGTCCCCAAGTGGGGGCTTTGGGTTTGGATAGGGGTGGCCCTTGGGCTCGATACTTTTAAGGAACAAAAATGTGTATCAGCAAGGTAGAAACTTTCTTTCATTTCTGTGCATAACATTCAAGATTGTAATTATGTAAAAGCTTCATATTATGGCTTAGGTGGTCTATGCGGGCATAGATCATTTGACCGTTTGGCCCTTATAATAAATCTTAACCACCAAGCCGATTCTGCTCAAGCACCAACTTTCCTCCCTTGCTAAAAATTTTGACTCGAGGGTAATGGCCCCCAATATTTGAGGTTGTTCTTCGAGAGGGCTCATATACTGTTGATGTGACCATCAACTACGATTTAAAACCCGTCTTTGATTCTAATTTAGCATGATCCATTGTTACCTCATTAAAAACCTTGCCAAAAACCCATTTGAGACAAAACCGGTTCAAGGAAAAAAGAGTGCAATGCATGCTTTCATACCTAACGGCTACATCATCCTTTGGTTGTTGCCTGCAAGTGTTAGTCCAATTCGCCAAAAAAATAAAATAAAAAAATGAATGAGGTCGTACCTTAGCAGTAGTATCATTTTAAGTGGGTAACGTTCCAGTTGCTCAGTAGCTTTGAATCATTCCCTACTTTGAATTTGCACGTACTATTACCGGTAATCCTGATGGCTCGATATGGACCTTCCCAATTTGTTCCCAGCTTCCCTTCATTCGTGTTCAGGGTGTTCAGTGTCACCTTTTTTAATACCAAGTACCTGATATTAAAGTGTCAGAGGCTGGCCCTTTGGTTGTAATATCTTTCTATATGTTGTTTTTGAGTGGCCAACCAGACAAAAGAGGCCTCGGGCCTCTCATCCAATAGTTACAGACTCGTGTTAATGGCTTCACCGTTTGAACCTTCGATCGCATATCGCAACTTGAGACTCAGTTCTCTTACCTTGACTAGTATTAGTGCTTCGGCATCGTAGACCAAAAAGATGGAGTGGCCCGGTACTAGATTTTGAGGTCGTATGATATGCCCACAAGACTTTGGGCAAAGTTTACTTCTAATTCCCTTTGGCGTCGATCAACCTTTTCTTAAGGTTTTGGAGTATAGTCTTGTTTGTAGACTCCGCCTGCTTGTTCCCACTAGGGGTGATAGGGTGTTGACAAGATCTTTTTGAGTTTTGATCTTATGGTCCTCGAAAAATTTGCTTACCTTGCTGCCGATGAACTACTTCCCGTTATCACAGACGATCTCAGACGGTATCCCGAACTGACATATTATATGGTCCAAAAAAAAAATTAATAACTTCGTTTTCTCGGAATTTCTCAAACACCCGAGTTTCAACCCATTTAGAAAAATAGTCAGTCATAAATAGTATAAATTGTGCCTTACTAGTTGCCCATGGCAGGGGACCGACGATGTCTATTCTCCATTTCATGAATGGCCAAGGTGACAAGACCGAGTGTAGTAGTTCCCGGGTTAGTGGATCATCGGTGCATGTCCCTGAAAACTGTCCCATCTTCATACAAAGTCCCTTAAATCTTTCTCCATATCGGTCCAGTAATAGCCGGCCCTGATTATTTTTTGAACCAAAGACTCTGCCTCCGAATGGTTTTCGCAGGTACCCTCGTGAAATCCCCTCAGAACATATTCGGTATCTCCCAGCCCCAAGTATACGGTAAGTGGGCCGTCAAGTGTTCTTCTGTACAAAAGTACCCTCCGACAAGCTAAATTTGGCCGCCTTTATGCGCAGAGCCCTAAATTATTTAGGATCCGATGGAAACTTCCTGGTCCTAAAATAATCTATATTCTTATATATCCAGTCCCAAGTCAAACTTGTTGAGTTTATCTCAGCATGGAATTCCTCGACTACCGATTTCATGAGTTGAACAACCGTTCCTGAGCTAAATTCATCGTCATCAACTGATGGCCCAGGTTAGCCAGAGCATCGGATTTGCTATTTTGATCATGGGGTACATGCTGCAGGGTGCATTCCTTGAATCGATGTAGCGTTACCTGTAATTTGTCTAAGTACCTCCGCACTCGTTCTTCTTTTACTTCGAACGTCCCATTGAACAGATTTACTATACGGAGGGAGTCGCACTTAGTTTTGACTACTTTGGCCCCTACGCTTTTAGCTAGTTTGAGACCTGCAATCATGTCCTCATACTCGGCCTCATTGTTAGTCAATAGTTCTAATGGACTGCCCAACTACGTTACCCGTAGGAGGCTTCAGTATGATTCCAAGTTCAAACCCCTTTTCATTCGAGGCACCATCTGTAAAGAGGGTCCAGATTCTCGAGAAAGTCCCCCAGGTTATCAACAATTCCATTTCAACTTTAGGTATTAAGGTCGGTGTGAAGTCGACGATGAAGTCTGCTAAAATTTGAGATTTGTTGGTGGTTGAGGGCGATATTTGATATCATACCTGCTAATTTCTACAACCCATTTGGCCAATCAGCCTTAGAGCTAGGGTTTGTGCATTATCTTTCTTAACGGGTAAGAGGTTACAACACATATGGGATGGCATTGAAAGGATGGCTTCAACTTTCTAGAGGCGCTTAGTAAAGCCAGCGCCAATTTTCTAGGGGAGGATAACTTGTTTCGGCCTCGCCTAGGGTTCTACTAACATAATAGATAGGAAATTGCATACCTTCCTCTTCCCGTACTAAGATTCCGCTCACTGCTATCTCGGATACCGCTAAGTACATGTACATCTGTTCGTCTACTTTTGGAGTATGGAGCAAGGGTAGACTCAAAAGGTAACGTTTGAGTTCTTCCAAAGCATGCTGACACTCCGGGGTCCATGAAAAGTTATTCTTTTTGTTCAATAACAAGAAAAACTGATGACTCTTATCGGAGGATCTCAACATAAATTGGCCTAGAGCGACTATGCAACTGGTTAGCCTCTAAATGACCTTAACCTTTTCCACCACGGTGATATATTCTATAGCTTTGATTTTTTCAGAATTAATCTTGATCCCCCGATTGGACACCATGAATCCGAGGAGCTTTCTGGATCTTATCCTGAAAACGTATTTCTCCGGATTCAGCTTTATACTGTATTTCTTTAATATGTCAAAGGTTCCATGGAAATGTTTCAAATGATCTTATGCTCACAGGGACTAGACTAACATGTCGTCAATATAAACCTCCATCGATTTTACTATTTGTTTTTCGAACATCCGGTTTACTAGGCGTTGATAAGTGGTACTAGCGTTTTTAGTCCGAACGGTATTACTTTATAACAATAGGCGCCATATTTAATGATAAAGGAAGTTTTTTCTTGATCGCCCGGGTCCATTCAGATTTAGTTGTACCCAAAATAGGCGTTGAAAAAACTGAGTATCTCATGCCTGGATGTCGCATCGATTATGCGATCAATATTAGGCAAAGAAAAAGAATCCTTAGGGCACATCTTGTTCAAATCTTTGTAATCTACACATATTCTTAACTTATTTACTTTTTTAGGTACTACTACTAACGTTAGCCAAGCAATCCGGGTACTTAACTTCCCAAATGGAATCTATTTTAAGGAGTTTGGATACCTCGTCTTTGATGAATGCAAGCTTGACTTTGAATTGAGGCCTCCTTTTCTGTTTAACCAGGTGGAACTTCGGGTCCAAGCTTAGCTTGTGAGTGGTTACTTCTGGTGGGATCCTTGTCATATCTAAATGGAACAAAGCAAAGCAATTGAGCTGTAAGCAATTTAATAAGTTTTTTCCTGAGCTCGGGAGTCAACCCCATGCCCATGTATACCTTATGATCGGGCAGGTGTTCGATCAACATGACTTGTTCCAAATCCTCGACCATCAACCTGGTGGCAATGGAATCATCAGGGGCTATGGACGACCTACGAACTCCGCAATCATCATCCTCGCCTGTCTCTTGCTTCTTCGATTTGGTCAGGGCTGGTGCCAGTGATTGCTGTTTAGTTTCTTCCTTCCTAACCGACTCTGAATTCTTTGATGTCGAGAGTGCGGACACTGGGGTCACCTCATTGACTGTGAATATTTTGTTTTGCGGCCGGGTATTCTCCGTACTGTCTTGATCCCTCCTAGTGTGGGGAATTTTAGTGTCTGGTGTAGTGTCGAGGGTATTACCCTCATGTTATGAATCCATGGTCTTCCGAATAGAGCATTATATCTCATATATCCTTCAACACATAGAACATTGTTTCTAGGATAGTCCCGAAGGTGTTTACCGATAGGGTGATATCACCTTTAGTAGTTTCGCATGCCATGTTTAATCCATTTAAACTCGGACTGCAGGTACTATTTGGTTTAATAGACCCAGTTGTTCCACGACCCTCGATCTAATGATATTGGCCGAGATACTTGGATCAATTAACACAGGATTAACTCCATATTTTATGAGTACAAATATTACTAATACATCATTATGTGGCTACACGATGCCTTCGGTGTCCTCGTCGTTGAAAGATACAGTCCCATCTGTGTATAATCTAGAGTCCCTTTTTCGACACCTTAGTGCGCTTTAGCATCGGCCCCTGAGGGATGTCGACTCCACCAATAATCATGTTAATGAAGTGGTGGGGTTCCTGTTGCTCGGTATGCTTGTTGGAATCTCTATTCCCGAAGTGATTTTTGGCCCGATCACTCAAAAATTCTCGGAGGTGCCCGTTATTGAATAACTGGGCTACTTCTTCCCTTAGTTGTCGGCAGTCTTCGATTCTATGACCGTGAGTGCCATTATATTTGCACATTAGTTTGGAGTCCCTTTGAGCAAGATCAGACTGCAATGGTCGAGGCCATTGGGTATCTTTGATGCGTCCGATGGTGGATACGATGCTGGCAGCATCGATGCTGAAGTTGTATTCCGATAATCTCTGTGCCTCCATGGCCCCGAGTGGCTTGTCAAAACTGTTCTTGATCATGAGTCCCCGACTATTGTGGACTCGACCATTCCTTTTTTCACTCCTCACAAGGTTTCATTCGAACCCATTACCCCTTCGATCTATGTTATAGGGTTGATATTGATCTCTGTTCGATCTTGGTTCATGATCGGCGACTCTTTTGGATCTGTCACTAGTTCTGACGGGATACACAGATCCGGAAGGTATCTCGAGCTGATCATCTTCGACTCTGATTTTTGATTGGTACCTGTTATGGACGTCGACCCAAGTTACCACCGGGTATTCCACCAAGTTTTGTTTCAACTGCTACGAAGCCAATGAGCTTTGAGGGTTAAGTCCTTGAGTGAATGCCTGAACGGGCCAATCATCCGCGACCGGAGGCAGATCTATACATTTTATTTGAAACCTCAACACGAATTTTATGATTATTTTGTTATCCCTCTGATTTACTTTGAAAAGGTCTGACTTTTGGGATTCGACCTTGATGGCCCTCGCGTGCGCCTTTACAAAGGCATTTGCAAGCATAGCAAACAAATTAATGGAATTAGGGGGTTAGTTTTGATACCATATCACAACTCTTTTTGACTAGGTCTCTCCGAACTTTTTCAGCTGAACTGATTCGATTTTGTCATCTTCTAAGCCGTTCCCCTTGATGGAACATGTGTAGAAGGTCACATGTTTATTTGGATCGGTTGTTACACTGTACTTCATTTTGGGCATACGAAACTTCCTTGGGATTGGTTTTAGAGCTTAGCTTCGAGGGAAGGCTTTTGGACAAATTTCTTGAAATCCAAGACTTTCAATATCGGCGGTGCTCCTGAGATCTGATTAACCCTGAATTTCTTGAAATCCAAGATGTTCGAGGAACTAACAAAGCCGTCGTGCGTACCTCTAGCGACCGACCTAGTTCTGCCATGAACACTGTTTTCTAGGTTGGTAGGTAAGTTAGCGTCGACAACCAAATTAGAGTTGGCATCAATTGAGTCTGCGACCGAGGCTCCGTTGGGGTCAGCAAGAGAACCTTGTTGCTGGACGCTATATTGTTGTTCTCGCCATGGTGTTCCAAATTTAGTATCAACGTTCAAGTGAGCAAATTGAGAGTTTGACGTTCTTAAATTCACCTGAATTAAAATCTCAAAGAACAAGAGTAAAGTAGAGTGTGTTATGGTTATTTGTATCAAATTGCCACTATTATCCTTAGCCTTACGGTGAGCGCCAAACTGTTTACCCTAAAAAACGGATAACAATTGAATTTATATGTGGTTCTAAGAATATGCAGATTAATTCAATACAAATAATTAATAGCATGATTAAACATATAAAAAAAATATAATATTGCCAAACCAATAGTGAGAGTGATCCCGGACTTAGTAATGTCTTATTGAAATGCCTGCCTTCGATCACAGGCTCACAATAGTGTAGAACTGGTGAACAGAGAGAAATAATAGTATATTGCCTTGATATGCGTGTTACAATGTGTCATGAATAATAAGCTTTTCCCTTTATATAATAGAAGAGTTTTACCCTAAGTACAATTCTAAAAAAGGTAAAATCTTCCGTTTTGCTAATCACTGATCTTCTGCCGATAGAGGCCGAGATTCATGTCGTAATATCTGGTCAAACACGGACATTACGGTCCTTTAATTAGTCATGCGTAACTGTTTGGTAATGCTCTCCGAAGCCTGGATCCTCAAATCGGACCCAGAGGATATGGCCCCGATATCCCCAAGGGCAGGTATTTTTCCCGAGCTCTGATATGAGGGGCTCTTCGCTTTGACCCCAATACATTATGTTTACGTTTATCCTCTGTTCAACTCACCGAAAAGTCGAGTCATGCAGTGCCCTCGATTTTACCCGTATACAATATTTATATGAAGTACGAAGGAAAGAGATCGCTTGGCCCTCACTGCTTACCTTCACTTTAGGTACCACTAGCAGTGAAAAACTGGCTAAAATCCAATAGGATAAAATGCTCCTCAAGACACACACATGAAAACCCCTTTTTCGGTCGATTTATGAGCTGCAAAAAGCTAATTTTAGGTAATTTCTTTTCAATTTTGTCAAAACCTTAACAAACATAATTGTTCATACTTGTGATGGTAAGTAATAAACATCCGCTAAAATAGTTGATTTTTCGACAATACAATATTTAAGAATAGTATAGTTTTGTTAGAGATGTAGAATATTAGATCCGTTCCTGATTTTTGCGCCGATTTTGTAATTGTTATCATGTAAATCCCCAAGCAAATGACATTCTTCACCGACTTTGTAATTGTTACCAATGTTGCTGGAATACTGTTGCTGGTAATTTCCCAAACATTGAAATTCCTTACCAATATTCCTAAACAAGTTAATATTATCATCGATTTGATTTTATTAAATATTAACTAACACCCCTAGTTAGATGGTGACTTGTAATGAAGGGCAAGTATCTCTCTCAACTAAATGAGTTCACCTAAAAAGACCAATTGTATTGGAACAGAAAGTAAAAATCAGTGTGTTTGCTTTCTTTGTTGGGCAATGAGTTCGGTTTGGAGTTTTTTTTTTTGCTTTTATAGGACCTCTACCAAAAGCACCCTAAACTTACTTTTAGGTAATAGTCCTTATTCAAGTTTACAGATAAGAAGGGGTTGCTTTATTTATTTTTCTTCTCTATATTTGTTACCACTTACTTTCGGCTTTTGATTTGTTAGTACTAAAAGCAGGTGAGAGGTTTTGACTAAGGGTGTCTACCGGGTGGGCCGGGTCTGGATTTTTTTGACCCGTACGAGTCCGGTTACGGGTTAGGTTTTAGCAGGTTTAACGGGTTCGGGTTAATCCGGGTAAAAATTGAACGATAAGGATTACAGGTTGAGGGGGCCGGGCCGGGCCGGGTTTAGTTTATTTTTATATATTTTTTTTGTGGAATTTTATATAACTATTGTAAGTTATATTAATACTTTGTATTAATTTAAAGAATACAAGAAAGTTGGGAAAAAAATACATTTTTAAATTGCAAGTACTACATTTATTTCAAAATTCAAAATTAAAGTTTGCATTTAAAAAGTAAATTAACAAAAAAATAGTAAAACTAATTTTTCATCCATAATAAGTTAATAATACTTCAAATTAATCTAACAAACTAAAACATTAAGCATAAATACGTCTAATAATTTTAAAATAATATAAATTGTCTTAAAAATCTTAAAATAACATATATATAGCATATTTTAAAAATAATACTTTACCATCATATTCTATGATTTGAGCATTTATAGTTTTATACCCTAAATATATACACTATATATTAAATTCTAACAATTTTAAATTATGTTAATTAGTATGCAATATTCATGGTATATTCATGGTATATTTATGGTATATTTATGGTATATTCATGATATATTTACTGTATATTCACAGTATATTCATGTTATATTCACGTTCTGGGCCGGTCCGGGCCGGGCCGGTTAACCGGTTTAATGACACTATTCATCTAACGGGTTTTACCGGTCCGGGTAACCCGTTTTAAAAATTTAAACCGTCCAAACCCAACCCAGCCCCCTACCTAGCCCAGCCCAACCCCCCTTACCGGTTCGGGCCGGTTCCGGGTTCTACCGGTCTGGGCCGGTCCGGAACCGGGCTGACCCGGCCCATTTAACACCTCTAGTTTTGACAAAGTATATATTAATGAATAAAACTTTATGGAGTGACCAGAATAACTACACTTTGTTGTGAAAGTGCCTTGTTTCTTACTTCACAAAATTAACCGGTAAGTTGCAAAAGCAAGGATAGTCCAATTCAAAATTTAGCCTCTGTAGACACTGGGTCAAGCTTACAAGGTTTAGAGAAATTAACTTTTTTAGCCATTTCCCAAAATAATAATCGATAATATATCTTTTTTGTATATATATAAATTATATACAAAAATATACTTATTTCATATACATTTTAGCTGGGAAATGTAATTAGTTTTCATTAAATGGCCAATTTTAAATTTTGCCTGAATGTTTACGCTTTTGTAATTGTAGCCCACAAAGAACATTGTCACTTTCCGTTGGATGCACATGCATTTCTTGGGCAAGTACACAAATAGCTATTTTTAGGGTTGCTATTTAGGGATTAGCCAATATTTATTTTATTTTGAAAATTAAATAAAAAAAAACTTAAATTTAGAACATACTCGATAATTTTTAAATAACAACCTTTTAGAGTGACTACGTGGTGGTTTCTATTGCGTTTTCTATAGGCATCTAAATAGGCCGTATTTAAATGGGAGAAATTAAAAAATAGTCTGATTTACCACTAGTCGTTGAAAAATAGCCAGGTTTCAAAAGTCATCGAAATTTAGCCACATTAAATCTGAGCGAAAACACTGTTCAAAATCCGAAAAAATACGCCCGCAAAATTTACGAGAGTTCCAGCATAAGTATGCTTGAACTCCCGTAAATTTTACGGGAGTTCCAGGATAACTATGCTGGAACTCCCGCAAATTTTACGGGAGTTCAAGCATAATTATGCTGGAACTCCCGCAAATTTTACGGGAGTTCCAGCAAGTATAATTGTCCAGTATAATATACTGGAGTTTGGAGCACTGGTGCTCCAGTCTCCCGCAAATTTTACAGGAGTTAGCAAAGTATACCGGTCCAGCATAATATGCTGGAGTTCGTACACAAATGTACCAGAACTCACGTATATTATACTGGACCGGTCCCTGTTGCAACAAAATAGTAGCTATTTTTTATTAACTTGATAAACGCTGGCTATTTTTCATTGATCAGTGTGAAAACTGACTATACCATGATATTTTAATTATTTAAATGGAAAAGGCCCAAGATAAAGTCTATCCGTTTGAATCTGCATAGATTAAGATAAAATATAATATTACTGGATGTGGAAGAAAATTGATGAAAGTCACCGCTTGATTTTACAGGGAGAAATTCAAAAATAGTTAGATTTACAAATGATCATTTAAAAAAGTTACAGTTTCAAAAATAATCAAAATTTAGCCACTTTTTATGTAAAGATAAATCTGAATGAAAACATTATTCAGAATCTGGAAAAATACTCTAGCATAATATACTGGAGTTCCAGTATAATATACCGGTCCAGCATAATATATTGGAGTTTGGAGCACCATTGCTCCATTCTCCAGTATATTATATTGGAGCCAGCAAAATATACCGGTCCAGCATAATATGCTGGAAGTTCATATACAGATGCACTGAAATTCAGTATTTATGCTGGACCGGTTTATGTTGCAGCAAGATAATGACTATTTTTCAACGACTTGAGAAACACTGACTATTTTTGAATGACCAATTCAAAAACTGACTAGACCGTGCTATTTGGTCGATTTTCCGTTGTGACCAATTAGACTTGACAATGTAATTATATTTATTGAGTAGAATCATTGTTATACAAATTGCAAATTACTGTATGTTTAGTCTAATAATTAACCAAAGCATTTCCAATATATAGCCGGCAGTTTCTCATGTATCTGAAAATTGGATCCTTAAAAAGGTTGATGTAGTAGTAAGTATTATGAATTAATCTGTTATATAATAATAAAAGAAGAAAATAAGTATCGCAAAGAAAAGAAGAGAGAGATGATTTTTATTGATTTGGAGTCAATTATAATTGAATAGAATCCTTCTATTTATAGGAAAAAAGTGACTTAGCCACCAAGTAACAAACACTAAAATCTCTCTAAAATATAGACATTCACCATAAATAAAAATTTACATATAAAATACTTAGATTAAGAGATTTCTTCAGGAACTCAAAGGAGGATTTTGCTAAATTTCTTCCAAAAAGATAATCCTACACCCTTAGACTTACATGTATGGATTTATTGAGGGAATATGAGTATTAATAAGAAATAAAACTCTTGGTACGGTGAGTGGAATTCATAAATTCCCAATTTAATTACATAACTATTGTAGAGATCGAATATATAATTATTTAATGGAACTTTAATGTGATGTTGGAGGTTATAAATTGGTTAATCATGATGGTGGGATAATTTTTGATGAATGGTGGTAGTTGGATGAACTAAATATATATGGTTATGAGATATAGAGATTTATGCTTACAAGGTGTTTGATAATGTGGCCAAGTGGCTTAAGTTATGGAATTTGTTATTAATATTGGTTCTATTGGATGTTGCTATTGCAGATTGAAGGTTCTTAGTGTTGTGGATCATTGTAGTATCACTAAGGGGCGAAATTGAGGTATGTCAGGCTAACCCTTTACGTTTGGGAATGTCTATGGTTCTCCCTACGTCCCATTCATTATGACTATTACTAGTTTCCTTAGAAAGTAATTATGTCTTAGTTCCATGAATAGTAGTAGAACTTCTATTCTCTAGATGACAATTTCATAATCATTTGATATTCTATGAGTTTCATTTATGACAAATCAACTGATTATGAATACACATCTCATTCTAATCCTATTCATTATTCCAGTATCATGTAATTTGGTATGGTTCATTATTTCAATAACATATATTGCAGTATGATTCTCAGTTCCTGATTCTAAATTCCTAAATGTTGAACACCTGTATTTTGGCATGAGGCCGTAGTTTATGCTTTATGCATCATTGGGCCTGAGGCCATAGTTATGTATACGTATACTTGGGCCCGAGGCCGTAGCTAGTGCATATATATATATATATATATATATATATTGGGCTTGAATTGGGCTTGAGGCCGTAGTTTATTAGATAAACAGGTTTTTCATCACTCAGAAGAGGGAGTATTCATAACCTTACTTCCTATGTTAAGTTGAGTTATCAGTTATTAGTTATCAATTTCAATTTTAGTATTTACAGTTCTTTTCTTCAGTTGTTTTACATACCATTGAAATTCAAATGTACTGATGTCCCTTTTTGCCTGAGGCCTGCATTTAACAATTTACAGGTTGATGACTCTGCTTGCTAGGACATCTCGTGTCAGCTATTGGTGAGCCCCAGTCTTTCGGGGCATTATCCCTCCTTTTCTTTCAGTCATTATAGTATTTTAGTTAATAAGGCATACCGGGGACCTTGTCTTGGTAAACAGTTAGCATTTTAGTATTCTTTAGAGACTTCATAGACTATGGTTCAGTCAGTCAAATGTTAGCAGGCTTTTATGTGTTAGCATTGTCAGCTACTCATTTATACTTGCAGACTTTTCAGTATTTTCCACATCTATGATATTTCAGTGAGATTCTTTAGAAGATCCTCATGTTGTATATTTACATCTAGTTTACAGTCATACCATATGTTGATACAACCATACAATTGATTTGCTTGGTCACATATAGTCAGGAACTGAGTGCCATGTTATGCCTAGGTCGTGGTTCGAGGCGTGACAAAGCTTGGTATCAGAGCCTAGATTCAAGAGTCCTAGGGAGTCTATGAAGTAGTGTCCAGTGGGGTCTCTTTTATGTGTGTGTATGCCCCACAACAGTTGACCACCAATACATCTAGGATTGTCCTATTTCTTTCGTACTCAAGATCGTGCAGTTAGAGCTATGCTTTCAGGAATATTTCTAACTCATGCAAATTGCGTATGTCAAAAAAATGCCTGCAAAAATAAAGTACACCAGGAGGCCTTAGCTACTAGCTAGGGGGCTACGACTAATGCTGCTCAAGAGGAGGACACTCCAGCCTAGGGGGTTGCATCGGGCTCAGTGCCTAGTGCTTTAGACATGGATGTCAAGGGAGCTATCCATTTGCACACCCAGATTGTTGCTACTCAGCCTAAAATGTAGGGAACACGTGATGTTCATGAGATGGGTAGTTCCAGGTATAGGGAATTTCTCAACATAAAACCTCCCGTCTTCATAGGGTCTAAAAAGGATGAAGATTCGCAAAACTTTATTGATTAGGTTTAGAATACATTTCGAGTAATGCATGCTAAAGACACCGAGGCAGCAAAGCTTTCTGCGTACTAGCTAAATGATATAGGAAGAGGCGCGCTACAACTAACATAACAGCCAGCTGAAAAACGTTAGCTAGCTAGGCTAGCGCGTCCTGAGGGGAGGATGCGACTCCTGAGACTTGGAAGGAGTTTACAGATGCGTTCCTTGAGAATTTTCTACCCATTAAGGTCTCTGAAGCTAAGGCTTTGGAGTTTGAGAGACTCAGACATAATGATATAAGTATGAATGAGTACTACCTCAAGTTCGTATCTCTGGCCAAGTATGCTCTGAAAATGGTACGTGATATGAGGGCCAGAGTTAGGCAGTTTGTGTTTGGACTTTCAGATGACTTGTTTGCTGATGCTAATATAGCTGCTCAGAATAATGACATGACCATCGCTAAGATGGTTGCCTTTGTTCAAGGGAACGAAGAAAGGTTTAAGGAAGAAGAGCAACTACAAAGAGAGAAGGACAGGGAATTTAGCAACAGAGCTAAGTCTGCAGGAAATTTCAGCCATAGGGAATCTAAAGTAGGAGGAAATTGCTAGTTCTTCAGGAAATCAAAATCAGGACATGCTCCATCTTCAGCTAGTGAACTAGTCCAGAGGTCAAATTTTAACAAGAAAAACCAAAATTTCAGAGCGGCAAGCTTACAGTCATAGACTAGTGGGGGCTACAGAGGCCTTGAGTACCCTACTTGCAACACGTGTGGTAAGAAGCATCTTGGGGTGTGTCGTTTGGGCATAAATAGTTTCTTTGGGTGTGGTCAGCAGGGCCACTTCTTGAGGGATTATCCATCATCAAAGCAGAACAATGTGGGAAATGTACCTCAGTCCACTAATTCAGAAGCCCCTTATAAATCTCAGGCCTAACAAGGGTGTAGTGCAAAAAAGTCTAGTAATGCAGGCGGTGGTCGAAACTGCTTGTATGCATTGGCATGCTGTCAGGATACAGAGGCTCGTGGAGATTTTGTCACAAGTATGCTAACGATATTCACTCTTGATGTCTGCGCTCTTATAGATCCAGGATCCAAACTATCTTATGTAACCCCATATATTGCTAAGAAATTTAGGATAGAACCAGAAAAGTTGTGTGAACCCTTTGGAATGTCCACTCTAGTTGGAGAATCAGTTATAGCAAGATATGTCTATAGGGGATGTCCAGTCAAAATGTATCATCGTCTTACTGTAGTAGACTTAGTAGAATTGGAGATGGTAAACTTCGATGTGATCATGGGCATAGATTGGTTAGAGCCATATTACTCCATAGTGGGTTGTAGGACCAAAATAGTAAGTTTTGAATTTCCCGGTGAACCAGTCTTAGAATGGAAGGGTTATGGATTAACACCTAGGGGTAGGTTTATTTCCTATCTTAAAGCCAGAAAGATGATCTCCAAGGGATATATGTATCACTTGGTTCGAGTTAAAGATGTAGATGCTCAAATTCCCACTCTCCAGTCGGTGCCAATTGTAAATGAGTTCCCGAAAGTGTTTCCCGAAGATCTCACTGGAATCCCTCCTGACAGAGAGATTGACTTTGGAATTGATCTACTTCCAGGAACTAAGCCGATATCTATCCCTCCTTATAGAATGTCTCAAGCAAAATTGAAAGAGTTAAAAGTCCAGTTGAAAGATCTTCTAGATAAGGGATTTATAAGGCCAAGTGTCTCACCTTGGGGTGCACTAGTTTTGTTTGTCTATAAGAAGGATGGGTCGTTGCGTATGTGCATTGACTATCGTCAGTTTAATAAACTCACCATCAAGAACAAGTACCCTCTTTCCAAAATAGATGATTTATTTGATCAACTTCAGGTGCCCAGTATTATTCTAAGATTGACCTCAGATCGGGATACCATCAATTGAAGGTTAAGGAAATTGATATTCCAAAAATAGCTTTTAGGACTCGATATGGGCATTTTGAATTTTTGGTAATGTCATTCAGCTTAACGAATACACCAGCAGCTTTCATGGACCTTATGAATAGGGCTTCAAGCCTTATCTTGATTTTTTCTTTATCGTGTTTATTGATGACTTCTTGATTTATTCCCGTAGTGAGACTGACCATGTAGAACATCTTATAATTATGTTGCAGACACTGTAGGATTACAAGCTATTTGCAAAATTTTTGAAGTGTGAATTCTTGTTGAAATCAGTAGTGATTTTGGGCCATGTCATCTCCGGAGAAGGCGTGAAGGTGGACTTTCAAAAAATAGAGGCAGTGAAGAATTGGCCTAGACCCACATCAGTATCCGATATACGAAGTTTCTTGGGTCTAGCAGGCTATTATAGGCATTTTGTAAAGGGATTTTCTTCTATCTCGTCCCCTTTGACTAGATTAACTCAGAAGAAAGTCAAGTTTCAATGGTCGGACGCTTGCGAGAAAAGTTTTGAGGAGTTAAAGAAGTGGTTGACTTCAGCTCCAGTCTTGACACTACCAGAAGAAACCGAAGGGTTCATTATTTATTGTGATGCTTCAGGGGTTGGTCTTGGGTGTGTATTAATACAACATGGTAAAGTCATAGCCTACGTATCGAGACAACTCAAGGCTCACAAGAAGAATTATCCGACTCATGATCTTGAATTAGTAGCTGTGGTATTTGCACTTAAGATCTGACGCCATTATTTGTATGGGGTGCATGTTGACATTTTTATAGATCACAAGAGCCTCCAGTACATCTCCAAGCAAAGAGAATTGAATCTACGTCATAGGAGGTGGCTCGAATTACTTAAAGATTATGATGTTGATATCCTCTATTATCCGAGGAAGGAAAATGTTGTAGCCGATGATCTCAGTCAGCATTCTATGGGAAGCTTAGCTCATGTTGAGGTAGAAAAGCGAACTATGATGAAGGAAGTCCAACACTTAGCAAGACTAGGAGTTCGACTTTTGGACTCCGAAGATGGTGGCGTTGTTCTCCAGAATAGGGCTGAGTCCTCCTTAGTAGCCAAACTAAAGGAAAAATAGTTCAATGATACCTACTTATTGCAGCTGAGGGAGGGAATTCACAAACACAAGACTATGGCTTTTGAACAAGGGGGAGATGATGGTACTTTGAGGTATAGAGGCAGACTATGTGTTCCAGACATGGATAGGCTTAGAGAGCGGATTATGTTAGAAGCCCACAATTCCAGGTATTCTATTCACCCAGGTTCCACAAAGATATCATGATCTTACGGAAGTTATTGGTGGAATGATATGAAAAAGAATATAGCAAATTTCGTAGCTAAGTGTCCAAATTGTCAACAGGTGAAAGTCGAACACCAGAGACCTGGCAGTTTAACTCAGAATATAGAAATTCCCATTTAGAAATGGTAGATGATAAACATGGACTTCATAACAGGTCTACCTTGCTCGTTCCGTAAGCATGATTTGATTTGGGTGATTGTAGACCGACTTACCAAGTCAGCTCACCTTGCCAGTGAAGACTACAAATTCGGCCGACGATTATGCCAAGTTGTAATCCAAGAAATTGTCCGATTGCATGGGACTCCTTTGTCTATTATCTCAGATCGTGGTGCTCAGTTCACAACGAACTTTTGGAAATCTTTTTAGAAGGGATTGGGAACAAGGGTGAAGCTCAGCACCGCTTTTCATCCTCAGACAGATGGCCAGGCGGAACGCACCATTCAAACTCTTGAGGATATGTTGAGGGCGTGTGTTATAGATTTTAAAGGTAATTGGTGTGAGCAAGTGATTTTTGCCCTAAGCAATAATTCCCAAAATTTCAAACAAAATAATTTCTTTACTATTTTATAATTTTTTGTGAATTTTGTAGCATTTTCTGGTAATTGTTGCATTTTATTTGTGCATTTTAATTCATATGAAAATACAAAAAATATGCATTGACATTTAGGTTTAATTTCATATTTTAGTGTCATTCAGTAGTTAAAATTATTCAAATATAAAGAAAATAACAAAATAGTTCACTTTGTATTTAAATAACAAAATAGTTCACTTTTGCATTTTAACTGTTTTAATTGTGAATTCGTCACAAAATAGTTTTAAGCAATGTTAGGAGTTAATTACTTTGAAATGTATTAGGTCTTTAATTTTGCATTTTATAAAAAATCAGAAAAAATAAATAAATACAAAATACTTGATGAAATACAAAAGATAGATAAAAAAAAATGAAGAGAAAACAAATAAAAGGAGAGGAGTGGACTGTTATAAACGAGTTGGGCCTTTTTAATTCAATTGTTCAGCCCAAATGCCCATCCGTCGCCCAGCCCAATCCCCATTACCCAGTCCAATTCCCACCCTCAACTCGGTCTGCCTTCCCCCACTAAGGTCCAAACGACGCCGTTTGGTGTCTTGTAATCTTAGCCATCAATTTTCCTGATCCAACGGCCTAGAATCTTTTCCCAATTTACATAAGAATGTTCGAAAATATTAGTTAAACCTAAAAAAATAATCGTCTTCCTCGTACTGAAATTGTGACACCGCCGGAGCCACCGCCGGCGGTGAACGGTACCACCTCCAATCTACCCCAAAATGACACCCTAACTTCCTCTAATCTTCCCCGTCTCGAATCCATAGCCCATTTCCTTCAAATCCCAGCCCAGATCGTCGAATAATCGATCAAACTTTTCCGGCTACGACACCACTAGTCCCAAACCCCATCAAATTAACACCATATAACCGCCTTGGCCTCCTCTACACAACCCCCATAGCCACTTGTATCGAATGTGGTTGGAACGGTTCGAATCTTCAGTTGAAGTTTTTCCGGCGAACCCTAAAGTGCTCCAAACCTTACCGGATTGACACCAAATGACCCCCTCGCCTTCCTCGTAGTGAATTTATCGTCAATAAAGCCCAAGTGTCGTCAGAAATGGCCGAATTTGAAATGTGAAATGTCAGCCGGATTTCGAGCCATGGCAGTGAGTTTTGTTCCCTTGTTTAATTCTTTTATTCTTTGCTTCTTTGATCGTCATCATTAATTTCTAGTGTAAGACGCATCTCGAGTTCTATAGATTTTGATCTCAATTTTGTGTCTGATTGTTGTCTAATTAAATTGCAATTGGTCTTGTTGGTCTTAGCTTAGTTTGATTGATAGCATAGTTTCAGATTTAAACTTATTTTGATAATTGACTATTTCTGTTAAATAGGCTTAGATGTTAGTCCAATTAGGTTCCAATCATTCTTTGATATGTGTTTTAACCTCATGGTTTCATTATCTGATTACTCTGAAGATTGTTAGTTAACTAGGTTTAATGGTTAAATAGCCCTAGTTAGGATTGGGCAGGTTTAGATTAATTTGGTTTCAGAATCATTCAAGGGTATTTGGGTAACTAGTAGGGTATAGGAATGCTGTAGAAATAGTTTCCTAGGTCTTTCTAGAATAGGGCATAGGTCAAACTCTAATAAGTTTAAGGGACTAATTTGTGTGACAAGTTAAAAAGTAAGGGAGCTAAACATTGAAATGAATAGGGACTAAATAAGAAAAGAAAAATCTGAAGCTGCCCTCATCCTTGCCTATAAAAGGCATCACAAATGCCTTGTTGAGGGGTCTTTTTTTTGAGCCATAAAAAAAAGAATCCATTCCATAATTTTGCCCTTTAGATTTCAGATCTAGATTTGAAATTCACATAGCAAAAAAAAAAAAAAGTCAGAAACAAACGAAAACCAAAATGTTTCCTGTTTCATTGCTAATTGAGTTCATTTCTTGAAATTTCACTTGAATCTCTACATTCTGCTTTACTTCCGTGTGTGTCAAAGGCAACTCAAAGTTATTGGATAGCTTGTTTGAAAGGATTTAGGATCGGTTTGAGTAGTTGTTGGTTAAATGTTACCTTATTGAAAGGCCAGAAATAGTTGAAGTGCAGTTTCGAAATTCCTTGGATGTTTTTGAGTCCTTATGCTGTTGTACAAGTTTGTTTGAATTACTTGATGTTTTGGCTGGTTTCCTGTTGAAATTTCTGGTTGGTTGGAGTCCAAACTCATTCCTATTGTTGGTTGTCGCTGTGGTATCTGCTATTGCTGCTTTGGAATAGATTTCCAATGAAATATTGCTGACATTCTCCTTCATATTATTATAATTCACTTCCAGGTACATGTCTCGACTTCACAAATGTTGTATTTTTCCATTGAAATAAAATGAAGGGACGATTCAAGGCTATGCTCACTGTTACTGTTTACGGATGCAATCAGTTTAGAATTATATAATGGTTTAATTTTGAATCTAGAATAAATAGTTTGCTATTTGAACATGTATTACATCACCTAATGTTGCTATGTTATGGACTGTTAGTTTGGCTCAGTTAATTAGAGAGAATAATTTGATTCAGTGTGATGTTAGTATAGAATAAGATGAAGTGACGTAGCTTCCTCTTGTTAGTAAGGTTTAAAAAGTAATCCATGTTTTCGTATTAGTTTCAATTTTGTTTTAATCAAGGAACACGATGTTTACCTTAACTGAAGTATCGATTGGGATGTTACATCTATCAAACCTCAAGCATAGCACAAATAATCCCCTAATTGGTTGAGAAGGCTGGGACATTTGGAGTTGTGTCTAGACATGATTCTGTGTCTTCGTTTGGGCTCGATCTGGAAGCCATGCGTATTGGCTTCACCTGGACATGCTTAATCGTGCCTGGGCCAATTGTTCTAACAGTAGGCCAAAAGTATTTAGTCCTCATCCTTTTGGACAACACACCTTTACGTCTGAGTGATAATCTGGCCAAGTTTATGTGGCTCGTTAATTTGGCGCAGCTTCAGCTGGGCTGGAGCCCACGCCAAACTGGTTTTGGTTTGGCTTATCCATGAGCCTTAAAGCGTTTCTAGGCTGAAGCTTGAATGAAAATCAAGGGTCCAAGTATAGTGACACTTTAAAAAATAAATAATTAGGAATATAGGAAACCAATTCATAAATATGAAATCAAGTTTTGAATTAGGTAGCGGGTTCAAGCTAAAAGGATCTTTTCTTTTGTTTGAATCCGGACTTGAATTCGAGATCCGAATTTATATTCATGGGTTAATTAACCTTTAGAGACAAATAACACCAAATAGAGAATTTTAACTTACTTTAGATTGGCCTTTTTAATAATAAAATGAGACGAGCCTCACCAAATCAAATACACAATTGTGGGGCCCTCATTAATTACTTAATTCAAAATACTTAGAATTTGGGACGGGCCGTTTAGCGAATTTCACGGCCTTCTCAAAAGATAACAACACATTAGTTTCTTTTAGACACGATTTTAATAAAATTACATTCCTAAATACGGGTGTGCATTTCATGCGACCCAAATCCAAATCCGAAAATGTTGAATAAGAATGTGTCAAGGATCCGGATGCATTTCATGTGACGTGATCCGAAAATACATTCTTAAACGACGTTCACTTTCTTAAATAAAATAGCTAAAGTGGTAATTAATTTTAAAACTGCACAAATAGGTTTAACATGTATAAAAATCAAATTTAGCCAAATATAGCAGTTGAGCGACCGCGCTAGAACCACGGAACTCGGGAGTGCCTAATCCCTTCTCCCGGGTTAATAGAATTCCTTACTCAGGTTTCTGGTTCGCGACTGTTAAATAGAGTCAAACCCTTTCCTCGATTCGGGATTCAAAAGCGGTGACTTGGGACACCATAAATCCCCCAAGTGGCGACTCTGAATCTCTTAATAAACGAATCCTATTTCGATTGTCCTTTAATTGGAAAAACTCCATTTTTATTATACCCTTTCCCGGGGTGTAGTAAAGTAAGCGTAAAAAGGAAGTGTGACAGCTCTGGCGACTCTGCTCGGGAAAAGAACCCAGAACGTTTTGTTCAGGGCTCAGAATTCGAGCTTATAATAATTGTTGTGTTTGGCGTTATCTGATTTTGTTACATGATATATGCCTAATGTGCTAATTGACTGTTTTTAACGCTTTGATATTTCGTGAACTGCATATAAATCGTGCCGAAACTCATCTCATCTCTAAGTCTTCTAAATCATGAAGAAGGGTACACTTCGTGTGACTTCTTTTCTGTATAGTGTCTAATTTCCAATTTAGAACAAGGTTTGGATAAGTTGCAAAGCCGGCGAAGCTTCTGTATTCCCGGTACGCTGCCTCCCTCCGGCTCGGGCTGTTCGCTCGGGTAAGCCAAGTCTAGAACAAACACCCAGGTTCTGAACTTAGAATAACTCAACTTCATGCCGGATCCCTAGTAGGAACTCTTATCTGCATCATGTGCATTTTGACTTAGGGGACTCAACACAGGGGTTGGGTCGGTCTAGGACAAGCAACCTGAAATGAAAAGACCATCTTGATGCATCCTACTTGTTTTCTATGCATTTATTTGTTTCGGGCCCGCGTGCTGACCGGCTTCTGAATCTCGGGAATATTGGAAAATTGAGAAAAAGAGAAAAGAGAGAAATAGCAGTGTAGAGAGTTATTTTTCCATTTTAAAAAGAAAAAATAATGCCCAAATATTGTCGAAACTCTGCCGAAATTTTGAAAGATGGAAAAGAAAATATTTAAATTGTTTGTTTTACTCAGAAAAGCAAAAAAAAAAAAAAGTGAAAAAGAGTCTTTTATTTTAGTTTGTCTTGTTTTCAAAAAAATGGAAAATGAAAAATAGTTTGTTTTGTCATGGAAAATGAAAAAGAAAAAGAGTCTTGATTTTTGGTTTTCAAAATAGCTTATTTTCCAACGGAAAAGAAAAATAGGTTGTTTGTTGAAAAAGAAAAAGAAAAAGAAAAAGAGTCTTTTATTTTTAGGTTTGGAAAAATAGGCTGTTTGTTGAAAAAAAAAAAAGAAGTCTTGTTTTTAAAAGTAGTTTTTTATTTGAAATGCCAAAAATAAAAATGAAAAAGAGTCCTGTTTTAAAATAGTTTTGCCAATCGGCCCGAACTACGCTGGTTTGATTCTCAGCGGATGTGAGATACGTAGGCAACCCTTGACGGGTCCAACCATCCCTTTTGCAAAAATAGCCAAAAAATATCAATTTTTAATTTTTTTTATAAATAAGTCGGGTGATGCCATTCTTGTTTAAAATAAGCCGAATGTCCCTCAAAAGGACGCCGGAAGGCCGTTTTGCAAGAACAGCCACCTTGAGTCATTTTTAAAAATAGTTTGCGGGCACAGCCTTAAAATATCCCTTTCGAAAGTGCTGAAAGGCCATATCTGCAAATTCAAGTTTTGTCAAAATTTTTTACAAAATAGCCACTTTGTCAAATAAGCCATTACATGGCTAGTTATTGTTAAAATAGTCGCAATTGACATTAAAACTTTCTCAGTCTTGCGCAGGCCTATGGCGATGCTGAGTGATGTCCCACGGGCCCCAGGATGTGAAATTTTGATGTATTTTTAATCATCGAGTGTGTAGCTTCTTAAATAAAAATTTTGCAAAAATAGCCACTTTTTCCCTTTAATCATTAAAATTCCTTTGAATAAAATGTGCAGGATGAATTCAAATGACATCGGAACCTTCTCAGTCCTGAGCGAGATACCCCTTAAGCTCCATATGTGGTGGGACGACTTAGAAGATGGAAGTAAAGAATCAGTGGTAAAAATTCTGGGCGGCCTTGTGGGACTTATGAACATAAAGCCGAGAAAGGATATTGTTGAAGCATTGATACCGTTCTGGGATCCAACACGAAATGTCTTCAGATTCTCCGATTTTGAACTCACACCGACATTGGAAGAAATGACAGTGTATGTGGGCCTTAATGGGAACATGCGAAGTAGATATCCCTTATCACCAAGATCGGTCACACTACACAGATTTTTGGATTTGCTAAACATTAGTCGGGATGTCCAAGACCCGTGTTTAGTGGACGAATGTTGCACTTTGCATTTTCTCCATCATCGGTATGGCAACCCAAGGGGTTTTGAAGAACCTAACATCGGCCTGACACACGCTGGAAATAAAGACAAATGGGAAGCTCGGCGAGGGTTAGCATTTATGGCGGCTTTTATAGTAATTGTGATTTGCCCAAGGAAAGATGGTCACATAGACCTCGGGCTAGTAGGGATGTTGGATGTGGCTACAAAGAAACCTACTAGCACGGTAGTTCCTTTGATCGTAGCAGAGATGTATAGAGCTTTAACCAAATGCTGAGAGGTCGAGAAATTCTTTCAAGGATGTAATCTCTTACTACAAATGTGGATCCAAGAGCATCTATGCCACCGTACATGGTATATGAATTTCGGTTTAACCGGGCTTAGTTGCATTGGTGAATTTGAAACTCAGGTCACAGGCATTAACTTTCCCAAAGGTGTTGAAGCTTGGTCATCATGCTTGAGATCGTTGACCGCAGATAAGATTGAGTGGGCTTATGGGTGGCTTCCCGATACTGAAGCTGTCTACACATCAGCAGGAGTCCCTTATATTCTTCTAATGGGTATTTGAAACA
Source organism: Nicotiana glauca (assembly GCA_026770625.1). Taxonomy (NCBI): domain Eukaryota; kingdom Viridiplantae; phylum Streptophyta; class Magnoliopsida; order Solanales; family Solanaceae; genus Nicotiana; species Nicotiana glauca. The sequence continues at coordinate 10,570 of MDKF010397044.1, read as the reverse complement.
TACAACCTTATGCTCCTTATCGGGTCCTGCGACAATTTAGAAGGTTCCAAACAGTACATAATGATGAGGACTTGAGTGAACAAATTATTGAGTTAGGTCCTAAAGCTGCTTTCCCGGAAGCGAGAATCCGAAAGATATGGAATGAGAGTTGGTTTCTGCAGCTTGACACTATGATACAAGACCGAGCAAAGGGTGAAGTGGACCCCAAGTATTTGATCTGGTTCGACAAAAGGTTTTAGATTCCTGGGAGACCCGCCAAGAGACCCCATGTACAGCAGTTTACTGATGGAGCTCAAGTCCAATAGGATTGGTTGGCAAAAGAGAAAGAATACCGAGCTAAAATTGGGGCATTGGAGAAACAGATGCAGGACCTTCAATTTGAGAAAAGTGTGCAAATTACGGCTGATGAAGGGGAGAAAAAGAAATTGGCCCAGGAAAATGAAGCTCTTAAGGCACAGATTCAACAAATGAAAATCAATGCTAGAAATCGAGAAAGAAGCGTGTCTGATGAAAGATTGATCAAGGGGTTGAAAAAGCAAGTCTCGAATTGCCAAGAAGAGTTAGAAAAATCCGAAAGGAACATGGCGAGACTTCGAGCATACTGGGCCAAGAAAACTGAGGAAAGGGCCCAGTATGTACAACAGATAAAAAGAGACTATGATTGGACCATTGCCAACATGAGAAGAAAAGCAAATGCACGGGAAGAAAAGGCGGCCCGGTTAGACAAAGACTTTCAGGCTGAAAGGGATCGTTCTTATGAGATGATTGCTGAAATGAAAAGGAAATAAAATTGCTACAAGATCTTCACCTCCAAGATTCTCAAGTACTTGAAGCTCGGACCCGGTAAATAAGCCGACTTCTCCAGGAAAAGGGCCAAATTAGGGAAAGGATTCGGGGCATTGTACGCTATGTTGTTAAAAGATGCCAGGATGGTGAAAAGATGGGTTATACCACTTCTTCTGCAGCAGTGATTATATTTATCAGACAAGTTATGAGTGATTTGGAGCAATTACAAAGGGGTCTTGCGAGCAGGCCCGCGACGATGCCGAATGATGCCCCGCGGACCCCAGGGTTTGAAGCTTTGATGTACTCCTAAAAAAATAGTCATGTCTTGAGTCTGTATTTTTTATTTTGAAAATGAAAACAATAGCCTAGTAGTGATGTAATCAGTTGTCATTAATGAAAATTTGAAAATTCCCAAAAACATTGTGTTTTTATTCTTGCTTTTAATTTTATATTAATTGGCAAAACTCCACTTGATCGTATTCTGGCACAGTTACGATATATAGGCAATTTTCATAGGATCTGACCATAACCATATGAAAATATGAAAATGCAGTAGGAATAAAAAGCCAAAAGAAGAGTGGAGAAATAAAAAAGAAGCGGAAGAGAAAAAGAAAGAAAAGAAAACAAAGAGAGGGAAAAGCCACAACAAAAGAAAATGGCAAAGTAAAGAAAAAGACAAGAATAAAATAAAGAAGCCACAATTGAGAAGCCGGGATGATGCACGTGGCCGAGCAAATGCATATTAGAAACCGATAATTGCCTAGGTGCATCCATGCTCCAAATGTGCGGTTCTTTGTTTGTTAATGCCCTAACCACTAATAACGCTGTTGTTGTTGATGAGTCCAGACAGGTGGTTTAGCTAGCTGGCATTCTGGCAACTCAACCGTATAATACCCGCTCCAAAGACATGTCAAAAATGGTCAGCCAAGAGATCGAAGTAACTATTGTTGACCCGGCTAGGGAGGAAGAAGTGGTAGATGTCAATTCTATGAAAGAGGAAATGTATAAGCTGAAACAACAAATGGACGAAATGTACTATGCATGGGCAAAAGGACATCCCCTGCCAACTTATCCTGCCAATCCTGCCTATATCCCGCCACCAGTTCAATCACAAGATCCACCCACCGTGAATTCTTCTCCGTCCTACCCTACCTATCAGCCATACTATGCAACTACTTCCCAAACACCACCACCTCCACCACCAAAGCAAATCCCATGCCCTCCACCACCAGTTGCTCCTGTGTACGTGGCTCTTCTGCTCGCAATGGTACAAAAATCTTCGAGCGAACCCTTGTTCCATACTCAGGAAAACCACTATTATCCGCCCGAGCCTACTTTCAAAGCTCATGAACCATACTCTTATACTCCTCTTATTGATATATAGGCTGAAGAAGAAAAGACTCCTAAAAACCCCGAGCAGGAGGAAATGATACGCAAGGTAAAAAGCTTGGAACAATCATTCCGAAATATGCAAGGCCTAGGAGGACAAGTGAGTGTCGCTTATAAAGACCTGTGCTTGTTTCCAAAAGTCCAACTGCCTGTGGGTTTCAAGTTACCAAAGTTTGATCATTATGATGGACATGGAGACCCTATAGCCCATCTGAGGGGGTTTTGTAGCAAGATGAGGGGTGCTGGAGGAAAAGATGAATTGTTAATGGCGTACTTCAGCCAAAGTATAAGTGGAGCGGCTTTAGAGTGGTATACAAGGCAAGATCATGCCCGATAGTACACATGGGATGACTTAGCCCAAGCATTTGCAAACCACTTTCAGTATAATCTTGAGATTGTCCCCGATCGTCTATCCTTGACCAAGATTGGGAAGAAACCTGGAGAAAGTTTTAGAGAATATGGATTTCGATGGAGGGAGCAGGCTGTGAGGGTCGATCCTCCTATGAAAGAAGGAGAAATGGTGGATTACTTTCTGCAGGCTTTAGAGCCTACTTACTACGGTCATCTAGTGTCAGCGGTGGGGAAAACTTTCAATGAAGTCGTAAAAATGGGAAGCATGGTATAAGAAGGTTTGATATCTAACAAGATTATGAGTTACTTTGCAATAAAAGCAACTACCCAGGCCATCTAGACTGGCACTGGAGGAGTATTGGGAAAGAAGGAAAAAGAAGATGCAACAGTGGTGGAGTCGAAAGCATGGTCCAGGGGTCCTTCACCATGTTATCACCAACCTCGCCCACATCCCCAAACCTACCCACATACTCCATATGGCCCACCACAACACTATTACCCACCTCCCATTCCTCACTTCTCAGTTCACCATGCCCAAACTTATCCTCAAACTCAGGCACCATGGCGTGCACCCACTCCCCAAAATACCTATCATACCCAAAATACATACCCACCTCCTAGAACTTATAGAAATCCCAGTGGAACCGGTTTCTGACCCAACCCTGCTGCTAAGAATGATAGGTTGCAAAAGAAGAAGACTTTCACTCCGTTAGGAGAATCTTATACCAGCCTGTTTCATAGATTAAGACAGCTGGGAATGTTAAATCCAATTGAACCAAAAATACCAAACCCTCCCCCAAGGAACCTGGACCATTCAGAATTGTGAGTATTGCTCAGGAGCGCCAGGACATGACAAGGAGAAGTGCTGGCATATGAAAACTGCCATTCAGGAACTTATTGATACTAGGAGAATTGAAGTACAGGCTCCAGAAATTCCCAATATCACGCAGAATCCATTACCAACTCATCATGAGACTCACATGATTGAGTTAGTGCAGAAGGGAGAATACAAGAAGCCGTCACAAGCTGTGATGATGATTAAGGCAAGTGAGAATAAAGCAAATGAGAAATTGATTGGTGGGAAGGCATTAGCCGTAGTGGAACAGACAGTCAGTGAACCAGTGATGATAGTGAAACCAGAACCTGTTAAAGTGACAATACCAGGAGCAGTTGTTAAGCCTGTGATGGTCGTAAAAGGCGCTCGTACAGAACCGGTTATCATTAAACCGGTGACTCAGTTGCCAGTGGTTAGTGAAAAAGCTATCCCGTGGAATTGTGACCAGGTGACTGTGATGTACAGAGGAAAAGAAGTCAAAGAAGAAGTGTGCAAACTCATGGGTTGACTAGATCAGAGAGATGCTTTGCCCCTGAAGAATTGAGAAAGATTAAAACAACTAAAGACAATCCGGCACTGGTGAAGAAAGTTGTTACTGAAGAAGAAGCTGAAGAATTTTTGAAAAAGATGAAGGCACAAGACTATTCAATCGTGGAACAATTAAGGAAAACCCCGACGCAGATCTCATTACTGTCTTTATTAATCCATTCGGATGAACACCGCCAGGTACTGATGAAGATTCTAAATGAAGTCCATGTGCCAGACAAAATCACTGTGAATCATCTTGAGAAGATTGCAAATAAAATTTTCGAGATTAACAGGGTAACTTTTTCTAATGACGAGTTGCCATTGGAAGGAACCGAACATAATAGAGCCCTTTACCTCACAGTGAAGTGTGAAGATTCCGTGGTGACTCGGGTGTTAATTGATAATGAGTCTAGTGCAAATATTTTCCCTCTATCTACCCTAGAAAAGTTGAAAGTTGACAGTGAAAGAATCCATAAAAATAGTATATGTGTACGGGGATTTGATGGCGGAGGGAAAGACACAGTGGGAGATATTGTGCTGGAATTAACAATAGGACCTGTGGAATTCACTATGGAGTTTCAAGTGCTCGATGTTGCTGTTTCATACAATCTTTTATTGGGACGGCCCTGGATTCATGCCGCAAAGGCAGTGCCGTCTACTTTGCATCAAATGGTCAAATTTGAATGGGATCGACAAGAGATTGTGGTCCATGGGGAGAACAATTCTTGTAATGCTATTACACCCTTCGAAGAAGTTGAAGATGATAAAGGTCCGTGGGTGTACCAAGTTTTAGACACAGTGCCAGTTGCTAAAATCCCGGAAGGGGAGTGTGTTCCTATGCCCAAGGTAGCTGCCGCATCTGTCATGGTGGCAACGGAGATGATAAGGAATGGATTTTTACCCGGAAAGGGTTTGGGAGCTTCACTACAGGGGATCATACAGCCAGTGTCTCTTCCTGGAAATCTGGACACTTTCGGGTTAGGTTTCAAACCCACTGCTGCCGACATAAGGAGAGCCAAAAAGATGAAGAAGAGAGTGTGGACCCTTCCAAAACCTATTCCTCGCCTTTCCCGTTCTTTTGTCCGGTCTGGTACTAAAAGGCGCCCAGCAACAGCAATGCCCAATTCTGTGGTGATAGAACCCGACAAGGAGATGATCGAAAGGTTCGAAAGATTGTTCGATGAGGTGAATATGATAGAAGCAAGTGAAGGTCCGAGTAAAATTGATGTGCATTTCATGGGGTCTCAGGATAAGCTTAATAACTGGGAAGCTACTCCTCTTCCTACACGGAAGGAGTCGTGGTAGTTAGTTTTTGATTTTCCTTTGAGTATTAAATCTGGATTATTTCCAAGGTTGTAATTCGGATTGCTATGTTCCGTCCATTTGGATGAGTTAAACCTTGTTATCTTACAATTTTAATGAAATGCAATTTCCTTCTCTCTTCATTTCTGATAGCCTTTATTTTTGTTTTTCTTTTCTTTCTTGTACAGTCCCTTTTATGCTGGTTTCAATGATGTATCATGCATGAGGAATTTCCGGCCTAGTCTTGATAATCAATGTGAAATAGTGAAAGTTGAGTGTGAGGATGTGATAGAATATTATGACGAGGAAGCTTTGGAAGAAATCAGTAAAGAATTAAGTCAATTTGAGGAAAAACCCAAACCTAATTTGAATGACACAGAGGCAATCAATTTAGGGGATCAGGAGAATGTTCGGGAAACAAAAATAAGTGTCCATTTGGAAGCGCCGCTCTGGGAAGAAATAATCAAGTTGTTGTTTGAGTTCAAAGATATTTTTGCATGGTCATATGAAGATATGCCGGGTTTAAGTACCGATCTGGTGGTCCACAAATTGCCCATTTATTCGGAATGCCCTCCTATCAGGCAGAAGCTGAGGAAATTTAAAACAGATATCAGTGTAAAAATCAAAGAAGAAGTCAACAAGCAGTTTGAGGCGAAGGTCATACGGGTTACCCTATATCCCACCCGGTTAGCTAATGTTGTGACTGTACCAAAGAAGGATGGAAAGACCAGAGTGTGTGTTGATTACCGTGATCTTAGTAAGGCAAGTCCAAAAGACAACTTCCCACTGCCAAACATCCATATATTGATTGACAATTGTGTATTAGATTGGTTCTTTTGTAGATTGTTATGCGGGCTATCACCAGATTTTGATGGATGAGGAAGATGCTGAAAAGACGACATTCATCACACCTTGGGGAACTTATTATTATAGGGTCATGCCATTTGGATTGAAGAACGCAGGGGTAACATACATGAGGGCGATGAGCACCATGTTCCATGATATGATACATCGGGAAATTGAAGTATACGTAGATGATGTGATAATAAAGTTGAGAAAGCAATGTGACCATGTTAAAGATCTGAGGAAGTTTTTCCAGAGGCTCCGCAGGTACAATCTCAAGCTCAATCCAGCAAAGTGTGTGTTTGGGGTCCCGTCAGGGAAGTTGTTGGGGTTTGTGGTAAGTCGACGTGGTATTAAATTAGACCCGTCCAAAATTAAAGCCATCCAGGAGTTACCACTGCCAAAGAGCAAGAAAGAAGTGATGAGTTTGCTCGGCAAGATGAATTATATCAGTAGGTTCATTGCCCAACTTACAACGACTTGTGAGCCAATCTTTAAGTTGCTGAAAAAAGATGCTGCGGTCAGATGGACGGATGAATGTCAGGCAGAATTTGACAAGATTAAAGAGTATTTGGCCAATCCACCTGTGTTGGTTCCGCCAGAGCCGGGAAGACCCTTGATCCTTTATCTGACAATTTTGGATAACTCTTTTGGCTGTGTACTGGGGCAGCCTGATGTCACGGGAAAGAAAGAATAGGCAGTTTACTACCTCAGCAAGAAGTTCATATATTATGAGGTAAAGTACACGCAGCTTGAGAGAACATGTTGTGCTTTAATCTGGGTTGCGCAGAAATTGAAGCATTACTTGTCATCATATACTACCTATCTCATCTCGTGGTTGGATCCCTTGAAGTACATTTTTCAGAAACCCATGCCCACAGGGAGGCTCGCAAAGTGGCAAACCTTGCTCATGGAGTTTGATATTGTCTACGTGACCCGTACTGCGATGAAAGCACAAGCAGTGGCTGATCATTTAGCTGAGAATCCAGTTCATGATGAATATGAACCTTTGAAAACATACTTTCCTGATGAGGAGACAATGCATATTGAGGAATCAGAACTAGATGAAAAACCAGGGTGGAAGTTGTTCTTTGATGGGGCTGCCAATGCCAAAGGTGTTGGAATAGGAGAGGTACTTATTTTTGAGACATGGCAGCACTACCCTGTTACAGCTCAGCTTCGCTTTTACTGCACCAATAACATGGCTGAATACGAGGCATGTATCTTGGGTTTAAGGTTGGCTATAGACATGGGTGTTCAGGAGATCTTGGTCATGGGCGACTCGAATCTTTTGGTACACCAGATTCAGGGAGAATGGGAAACACGAGATTTAAAGCTCATACCATACCGACAATGTTTGCATGAACTTTGTCAACGGTTTCAGTCAATAGATTTCAGGCACATTCAAAGGATTCATAATGAAGTCGCTGACACTTTGGCCACTTTGGCATCGATGTTGCATCATCCAGATAAGGCATACGTGGACCCATTGTAGATTCAGGTTCGAGATCAGCATGCATATTGTGACATGGTGGAGGAAGAGCTTGATAGGGAGCCGTGGTTTCATGATATCAAAGAATACCTCATAATGGGAGTATATCTGGTACAGGCCACAGGAGGCCAAAAGAGATCCATTAGACGCTTAGTAAGCGGATTTTTCTTCAGTGGAGGGATCTTGTACAAACGAACTCCAGATCTTGGTTTATTGAGGTGCATGGATGCTAAACAAGCTACAATTATTATGACCGAGGTACATGCTGGGGTTTGTGGACCTCATATGAGTGGATATGTATTGGCAAAGAAAATTCTCCAAGCAGGTTATAATTAGCTTACTATGGAAAGGGATTGCATCAGTTTCATGCGCAAGTGTCATCGATGCCAGGTACACGGAGATTTGATCCATTCTCCACCATCTGAGTTGCATACAATGTCGGCACCATGGCCCTTCGTTGCTTGGGGAATGGATGTCATTGGGCCAATCGAGGCAGCAACATCTAATGGGCACAGGTTTATTCTAGTAGCCATTGATTACTTCACTAAGTGGGTTGAAGCGAAAACTTTTAAGTCAGTGACCAAGAAGGCGGTGGTCGATTTTGTGCATTCAAATATCATTTGTCGATTTAGAATTCTGAAGGTGATTATCACAGATAATTGTGCCAATCTCAACAGTCATTTGATGGTGGAAACATGTCAGCAGTTTAAGATCACGCACCGTAATTCTACCCCATATCGTCCTAAGGCGAATGGAGCAGTCGAGGAAGCTAACAAGAACATCAAGAAGATACTTCGGAAAATGGTGGAAGGATCCAGGCAGTGGCATGAGAAATTACCTTTTGCTCTATTAGGATATCGCACTACTGTTCGCACTTCAGTAGGAGCGACTCCTTATTCATTGGTGTACGGCACGGAAGCAGTGATACCGGCAGAGGTTGAAATACCATCCCTTCGGATTATTGCTGAAGCAGAAATTGATGATGATGAGTGGGTTAAAACCCGTTTAGAACAATTAAGCTTGATTGATGAAAAGAGATTGGTAGCGGTATGTCATGGACAGTTGTACCAACAGAGAATGGCAATAGCATATAACAAGAAAGTGCGTCCGCAGAAGTTTGAAGTAGGGTAATTGGTGCTGAGGCGTATCTTACCTAACTGGGCTAAAGCAAAAGGAATGTTCGCCCCCAACTGGCAGAGGCCGTTTGTTGTAACACGAGTGTTGTCCAATGGTGCATTGTATCTGATAGATGTAGAAGGAAAATGTGTAGAAATGGCTATCAAATCTGATGCAGTCAAGCAATATTATGTATGATTTCTTTATCTTTATGTACCTAATTGTATTTGGCATATTTTGAGATTGAAATGACGAAGGCATTTTGTTCTGCTATCCAAATACTTTATCCTTTGTTATCCCTTTGAGCCTTATTATATTTTCTTTCGTATCCCTCTTTCGGAATCAACAATAAAACTCAAGAACCCGAGCAGGAAATTAAGTGGAGAAACAAGAAAAGAAAAGAAAAGAAAAGAAAAGAAAAAGAAAAGAAAAGAAAAAAAGAAAAATGAAAGAAAGAAAACCTTGCAACAACGAAGTGATTTTATGGCCTGAACTACGTTTGACTTGATCCCGAAAGGGTACGTAGGCAGCCTCACTGAGGTTCAGTCACAACAAAAGAAAAGTCCAAAAATCCCCAAAAAGGTAACTGGGGCAGAAGTTGTGGTTGTTGCAAGAAATATGATTTTGAAAGTTGTAATTTTGAACCCACGTTGAATTACTTTGAGCCTCTATACCCTTCTTTCTAAAACCCGTCCAAAAGCCTCATTACGGTCCAAAGAAAGACCTTTTGATCAATTTTAAGAAATGCCAATACAAGCAGGTAAGGTGATTCATATTGTGGACAACACTCTGGGTCCAGAAGGAAAATAATAAAAATGAGAGAGTCTTATTAGTGAAAACCCTCATGAGCACCACAAGGCGATGTGAGTTGAGAGAAATGAAAATGAGAGTCTTATTGGTGAAAACCCTCATGGGCACCGTAAGGTGAAGTGAGTTTTTGAGAGATATTAAAAATGAGAGAGTCTTATTGGTGAAAACCCTCACGGGCATCGTAAGGCAAAAGTGAGTTTTCAGATTGGGCAAATGAAAGAAGTTTGTGGTTGAAAGATATTTGAAACATGGCAAGACAAGCGAGGTTTGGATTTTGATGAAAGTCAGGTTATGAAAAGATAAAACAACAAGTGTGGCAATTGACAGTGGTGGGGCGGACTAGGCTGGTTAATCCAAAATGCATGGCACGATCAAAGGAATCAACCTTTCCACTCAGATAAGTCCTATCCCTTTTCTCTTCATTACAACTCATTCATTTTCAGAGTCTTTCTATCCTCAACTTTCGTGGTCATTGCATTTCATTCTCTTAAAGTCTGTCTACAAGACTTTTCAGTGTCAGTTCTATTCAAAATAAAGGAAGGATGTCAAAATTAACTACCAGCTTCCCAGTTGTATGGCACAGCAAGGGTGGGGACATATCAAAAGAAAGTAAAGCATGAAGGACCAGTAAAAATCCCATCAGTGGAACAATCAGATAATTGTAAGGGAAAAGCAAAGTTCACAAGAGGGGACAAAAACACAAAACAGTAATACGGGGTAATACATTTAGGTCATCGAAGCCAGAGGATTGAAAGTCAGTCGGGAAGTCAAGGCATTTCAAAGCAGGTCCAAAGAAGCAAGTCGGAGCAAAGTCGGAAGCAGGAGCATGGCCAACAAGAATGCCAGTAGCTAACCACCATTTTATATTAACAAATCTTTCTTTGATTAAAACAGGGGCAGAAAGTTTTCTCTAAAATCAGGAGCCTACCTGGATAACAAGAGAATACTTTTCAAGTCTCAGCAGTCAGGCGCCCACCTGGAAAATAAGGGAAGTACAATTCAATTTTATCCTTTAATTTTTAATATTTGATAACATGTTGTACCTGTCACACCTCCTTTCGGCGCTGCCGCACCCCGCGAGGGGCGTGGTGGAAGGAGTTTTTCCAATTAAAGGACGA
>MU712205.1:65146-114201 GCA_026770625.1 Nicotiana glauca | reverse complement strand
AAATCCTCAATTTTCATCAAATCAAAGCCTAAGTTTCTTAAAAACTTCCGAATTGCACATTCGATCAAAAACCCGCCCTAAACACCTCCGAATGACCTGAAACTTTGCACCCATATCCAAAATCACCTAACGGAGCTACTGGAACTCTCGGAATTCCATTCCGACCCATAGATCAAAATCTCACCTATCAATCGGAATCCGCCAAAATTCAAACTTCGCCAATTCAAGCCTATTTCTACACCGGACCTCCAAATTCAATTTCGATTGCACTCCTAAGTCAAAAATCACCCCCCGAAGCTAACCAAATCTCTAGAATTCATATCCGAGCCCACTAACTATATAGTTAACTTCCGGTTGACTTTTCCAAAACAAGCTTCCTTCTAAGAGACTATGTGCCTCATTTCCAACTAAAATCAATTCAATTCTATCCGATCAACTCAAATACTGATATTGAAACATAGAACAACATAATATGGGGAAATTGGGTGGTAACTCACGTGACAACGGGCCGGGTTGTCACAGATCGGTACGTTGACGTCTGTATTTATCCCCTAGAGGCTACAGAGTTAGGAAATGTTTCACTTTTGTTCTTTCTTGTCGTGCGATTCTGTTTCTTAAATACTGATTGTCTTTCTACTCTATTCTTTCACTGATGGCAAGAACACGTGCTTCCTCTTCTACCGCGCAGCAGCCCGAGCCCCCAACAGCAGCTCCTGTGAGGGGTAGAGGCCGAGTCCATACCAGAGGCTGAGGCAGGGGTAGAGCTCAGCCCCGGGCAGCAGTCCCAGAGGTGGAGCCCCGTATTGACTATGATGAGGAGATTCCTGCCTCAGCAGCTCCGGTGGGCCCAGCTCAGGTCCCAGGAGGGGTCATGGTCACTCCAGATCTTCAGGACGCTTTAGTCAGATTGGCAGGCTTTATGGAGAGTGTCACTAGAGCGGGTTTGCTGCCAATAGCACCAGCCACTTCTCAGGCTGGAGGAAGGGTTCAGACTCCTGCTACACATACTCCGGAGCAGGTAGCTCCCCAGGCTCATGTCCCAGTGGTTCTGCCAGCTATGACAGCTCAGCCAGGTATTGCAGCCCAGGCCGGCGATGGAGCGACCATGTCTTCGGATGCTTTGTAGAGACTTGATCGGTTCTCCAAGCTCTTCACCACCACATTCAGCGGTGCTTCATCAGAGGATCTACAGGATTTCTTATTCAGCTGCCATGAGATCCTTAGGACCATGGGTATTGTGGAGACCAATGGGGTCGATTTTTCCACCTTCCGGCTTGCAGGATCCGCCAAGACTTGGTGGAGGGACCATTGCCTATCTAGACCAGCAGGGTCTCCAGCATTGACATGGGATCAGTTTGTGGAGTTGTTTTTGGAGAAGTTTCTCCCAGTCACTCAGCGGGAGGCACTTCGCAGGCAGTTCGAGCGCCTCCAGCAGGGCTCCATGATAGTTACACAGTATGAGACTCAATTCATTGATTTGGCTTGACATGCTATTGTTATACTCCCCACAGAGTGAGAGAGGGTGCGGAGGTTTATTGATGGATTGATTCAACCGATCCGTCTCTAGATGGCTATGGGAGTTGGTAGTGAGATTTCCTTTCCGGAGGCGGCCAATGCGGCCCACAGATTTGAGATGGCTCTTGCACGGGGAGGCGGTCATGTGTCGGATAAGAGAACTCATCATTCTGGTAGGTTCAGTGGTACCTCGTCTGGAGGTAGGGATTCTTATGGTAGAGGCCATTCACCGAGGCCCTTTCAGTCAGCACTCCAGGTTTCTCATGGTACTCCAGGCGGTGGTGGTTCTCAGCAGCATTATTCTGATCAGCAACCCATCAGTGCACCTCCACTTCAGAGCTTCCAGGGAGGACATTCAGGTCGACAGGGCCAGCAGTCGCAGCAGCCGAGGGCTTGTTATAGTTGTGGTGACCTCGGTCACATTGTTAGGTTTTGCCCTCTAGCCTCAGGCAGCTCTCAGCAGCAGGGTCCTCGCCCCATGATACAGGCATCAGGTGATCCACAGCTCGCCCAGCCAACTAGAGGCGGGGGTAGGGATCATAGAGGTGGAGGTAGAGACCGTAGAGGTAGAGCTCAAACCAGCAGAGGTAGAGGTCAGCCAGTAGCCGATCATCCTAGAGACATAGTTCAGGGAGGTGGGGCCCAGCCCCGGTGTTATGCTTTGCCAGCCAGGCCAGAGGCTGAGTCTTCAGATGCTGTTATTACAGTGGGTTATTCTATAGTGGTAGACCGAGTTTATCGTTTCTGAGTGGTAGTATTTGAGGGTCTCGAGACCCGTGTTGATTTATTGCTTTTAGACATGGTGGATTTTGATGTTATATTGGGGATGGATTGGTTGTCCCCGTATCATGCTATCTTGGATTGTCACACCAAGACCGTGACCTTGGCCTTACCAGATTTGCCCCGATTGGAGTGGAGAGGGACCCCAGGTCATGCCACCCGCAGTGTTATTTCATATGTAAAGGCTCGACGCATGGTCGAGAAGGGGCGTCTAGCTTATCTGGCGTATGTTCGTGATTCCAGCATAGAGGTTCCTTCTATTGACTCTGTTCCTATTGTTTGGGAGTTCCCCGAGGTTTTCCCTTCAGACCTGCTGGGCATGCCGCCCGACAGGGATATTGATTTCTGTATTGATCTGGCCCCGGGCACGCAGCCCATTTCTATTCTGTCGTATCATATGGCCCCACCAGAGTTGAAAGAGTTAAAGGAACAGTTGCAAGATTTGCTAGAGAAGGGTTTTATCAGGCCTAGTATTTCTTCTTGGGGTGCGCCAGTGTTATTTGTGAAGAAAAAAGATGGATCGATGAGGATGTGCATTGATTACCGGCAATTGAACAAGGTGACAATAAAGAACAAGTATCCACTACCGAGGATTGATTATTTGTTTTACCAGCTACAGAGTGCGAAGGTGTTTTCAAAGATAAACTTGAGATCTGGCTACCATCAGCTGAGGATTAGGGCGTCTGATGTCCCCAAGACAGTATTTCGCACTCGGTACGAGCATTATGAGTTTTTGGTCATGTCATTTGGGTTGACCAATGCCCCAGCCGCATTTATGGAGTTGATGAACCGAGTGTTCAGACCTTACTTGGACTAGTGTGTGATAGTCTTTATTGATGATATTCTGGTGTACTCCCGCAGCCAGGAGGAGCACGAGCAGCACCTCAGAGTGGTTCTTCAAACTCTGAAGGATAGTCAGTTGTATGCTTAATTCTCGAAGTGCGAGTTCTGGTTGAGTTCAGTTGCATTTCTGGGTCATGTCGTATCAGTAAAAGGTATTCAGGTGGACCCGAAGAAGATTGAGGCAGTCAAGAATTGGCCTCGACTAGCATCAGCTACGGAGGTTCGGAGTTTCTTGGGGTTAACAGGTTATTACTGCCGGTTCGTAGAGGGATTTTCATCCATCACAGCCCCGATGACCAGATTGACCCAAAAAGGTGCCCAGTTCAGATGGTCGGATGAGTGCGAGGCGAGCTTTCAGAAGCTCAAGATGGCTCTGACTACGGTGCCAGTGTTGGTTTTGCCCACAGATTCAGGGCCTTATACTGTCTATTGTGATGCTTCCCGTATTGGACTTGGCGCAGTATTGATGCAGGATGACAAGGTTATAGCTTATGCTTCGAGGCAGCTAAAAATTCACGAGAAGAACTATCCGGTCATGATTTAGAGTTGGCGGCCATTGTTCATGCCTTAAATATTTGGATGCATTATTTATATGGTGTGACGTGTGAGGTGTACATGGATCACAAGAGTCTTCAGTATCTGTTCAAGTAGAAGGAGTTGAATGTGAGGCAGAGGAGATGGTTGGAGCTGTTAAAAGATTATGATGTTACTATTTTGTATCACCCGGGGAAGGCCAACGTGGTAGCCGACGCATTGAGCAGGAAGTCCGCCAGCATGGGTAGTCTTGCTTATATTCCGGCCAGCAGAGACCACTTGCTTTGGATATTCAGGCCTGGGCCAATCGGTTTGTGAGATTGGATATTTATGAGCCTAGCAGAGTGTTAGCTTGCACGGTCGCCCGTTCTTCATTATTGGAGTGTATCCATGATCGGCAATTTGATGATCCCCATTTATGTGTCCTGAGAGACACGGTGCAGCGTGGAGGTGCCACGAAGGTGACCTTAGATGACGACGGTGTTTTGAAGTTGCAGGGGCGAGTTTGTGTGCCCAATGTCTATGGGATCCAAGAGTTGATCTTAGCGGAGGGCCATAGTTCGCGATATTCTATTCACCCGGGCGCCGCGAAGATGTATCAGGACTTGCGGCAGCATTATTGGTGGCGTAGGATGAAGAAAGATATTGTTGCATATGTGGCTCAATGTTTGAACTATCAGCAGGTTAAGTATAAGCATCAAAGTCCTGGTGGTTTGTTTCAGAGGATTGAGCTTCCCGAGTGGAAGTGGGAGAGGATTACCATGGATTTCGTTACTGGACTTCCGATGACTCGAAAAAGTATGATGCTATTTGGGTCATTGTTGATAGGCTAACCAAGTCAGCGCATTTTATTCCTGTTGCATCCACCTATTCATCGGAGAGGTTAGCTGAGATCTACATCCGACAGATTGTTCGCCTTCATGGGGTGCCGGCATCTATCAGTTCGGACCGGGGTACGCAGTTTACCTCGCGCTTCTGGAGAGTAGTTCAGCAAGAGTTAGGCACCCAGGTTCAGTTGAGCACAGTGTTCCATCCTCAAACGGACGGCCAGTCCAAGAGGACTATTCAGATATTGGAGGATATGCTCTGAGCCTGTGTCATTAATTTTGGAGGCTCGTGGGACCAGTTTTTGCCTTTAGCAGAGTTCGCTTACAACAACAGCTACCAGTCCAGCATTCAGATGGCTCCATATGAGACGTTGTATGGTAGGCGATGTCAGTCTCCAGTGGGATGGCTTGAGCCGGGAGAGGCTCAGTTATTGGGTACAGATTTAGTTTAGGAGGCCTTGGATAAGGTCGAGATTATTAAGGACAGGCTTCGTTCAGCTCAGTCGCGGCAAAAGAGTTATGCGGATCGCAAGGTTTGAGATCTAGCTTTCATAGTTGGTGATCGAGTATTGCTCCGTGTATCGCCTATGAAGGGCGTGATGATATTTGGGAAGATGGCAAGCTTAGCCCTAGATTCATTGGTCCATTTTAGATCCTCGATCGTGTGGGAGAGGTGGCTTACAAACTTGCCTTACCACCTAGCTTGTCAGCCGTGCACCTAGTGTTTTATGTGTCCATGCTTTGGAGGTATCACGGTGATCCAGCCCATGTGTTAGATTTCAGCACTGTCCAATTGGACAAGGATCTGTCTTATGAGGAGGAGTCGGTGGCTATTTTAGACCAGTAGGTTCGACAGTTGAGGTCGAAGAGTTTTCCTTCAGTGCATGTCTAGTGGAGAGGTCAGCCTCCTGAGGCATCGATCTGGGAGTCCGAGTCTGATATGCGGAGCCATTATCCTCATCTTTTCCCTGACTCAGGTACTTCTTTCTTTTGTCCGTTTGAGGACGAACGATTGTTTTAGAGGTGGAGAATGTGACAACCCAAAGGGTCATCACCTGTATTCCTACTCACTCTATATTTCTGAGGCCGTGAAAAACCTCACTCGGGGATTTCCTCGACTTGTGTGCGCAGTCCGGGCGCGTAGCCTTGAAAGTTTAAATGTGAAATTGTGAGAAAGATAAAAATTTTGATGTTTTAACTGATTAAGCTTGACTCCGATCAATGTTTTGGGCAAACGGACCCGAACTCGTGATTCGACAGTCCCAGAGGGTCCGTAGAGAAAATATGAGACTTGGGTGTATGCCCGGAATCAAATTCCGATGTCCTAAGTCCGAGAAATGAACTTTTATGTGAAACTGGTTTCTGAAAAATATTTAAAGAATCGGAAAGTGTTAATTGTTTAGAAGACTGTGCCGTCGGGCTCGTATTTTGGTTCTGACGCCCGGCACAAGTCCTATATATGGTCTAAGAAATAGCTGCAAAGTTTGGTTAAATTTGGACGTCATTTGAAGTGTTTTGAGCTAGAAATCATAAACTTGATGCTTTATGGAATTTGGAAAGAAATCATGGGTTTTGAGACCCAAACTGATGATTCATGATGTTATTCAGGCGATTTGATCGCACGGATGAGTCTGTAGTATGTTTTGAGATTATATGTATGTTTGGTTTGGAGCCCCTAGGGCTCGGGTGATCGAGCAGGTCCCGAGAGGTCTTAGACTTAAAAGTATAAGATGTTACAGCTCTAGGTGTTGCAGGCCCCCAGTGCGGCCACGGTCATTTCCACGCGGTCCGCGGTACATTTTTGCGCGGTCCGCGTGGCTAGGTTCTGAGGGCCAGTAAATTTCAGGTCGACCAGCGCGGCCGCGCACCAAATCGGTGCGGTCCGCGCTGGGAGATTCAGAGAGTTGGTTGTGGGTCCATTCGACCAGCGCTGCCGTGCACCAAATCAATGCGGTCCACGCTGGGTAAGTTCAGAGAGTCATCTTCTTCCCTTTCTCGGCGCGACCGCGGTGCATTTTTGTGCGGTCCACGCCAGCCTTCAGTAAAGTATATAAAGTCGGAATTTCCAGTCATTTTTTAGTTTTTCGAAACCCAAAGCATAAGAGGTGATTTTCCAAACGATTCTCTTTCTTCAAAATGATTGGTAAGTCATTTCTAACTTATTTTCTTCACGCCTTAACATCCTTAAACATAATTTCAACTTCAAAACTAAGATTGTAATGGGGAAATTTGGGAATTTAGGGTAGAGCAAAGGGTTTCTAAAATTGGGGGTTTTAGACCTCAATTCGAGGTCTGATTCCAAAATAACTTATAGATCTGAGTTCATGGGAGAATGGGTAATCGGGTTTTGGTCCGATCTTCGGGTTTTGACCATGTGGGTCCGAGGTCATTTTGGGAATTTTTGAACAAACTTTAGAAAATTTATTTTCATGCATTCAAATTGATTCAAGTAGCAATTGTTAATACATTCAAGTAATTTGTGACTAGATTCGAGCAGTTTGGTGGTGAATTCGAGGGGTAAAGCTATTCTAAAGTAGTGAGTTGAATTTGGAGCATTCGAGGTAAGTGTTTGGTCTAACTTTGGCTTGAGGGAATAGGATTTGAGTGTTGTTTGCTAATTGCTAAGTGTGGAGTACGGTGTATAGGCATGGTGACGAGTATCTATACACCAGTGTCTAGTATGACCGTGGGTCCTTGTTTCTCCTTATTCTGATATTGTTATGACTCTTCCATGTTAATTGATGAACTCTATGCAATGTGAAGAGTATGAGGACTAATTATGAATTGTGAATTCTTTGGAGCGTTGGCTCGAACAATGAAAATACCATTGAGTAAGAGATGAAAGAAATGGAAAGAGATATGATTATCTCCCTTGCTGGGATGTGAAAGTTGTTATTGTTGCTCCCTTGCCGAGATTTAGCTGTTTAATTGTGTTTTCCCTTGCCGGAACATTTCTTATTATTTGCTTATTCCTTCGCCCGTTTGGTTGTGATTGCTGTTTGGGTGAGGAAGAGTGACAATGCACGAAGGGTCATTCCGTGTCATATTTTGATTATATTTGGACGAAGGGTCATTCCGTGCCATGTTTTGATTATATTTGCACGAAGGGTCATTCCGTGCCATGTTTTGATTATATTTGCACGAAGGGTCATTCCGTGCCATGTTTTGATTATATTTGCACGAAGGGTCATTCCGTGCCACATTTTGATTATATTTGCACGAAGGGTCATTCCATGCCATGAAATGAGAGTTATGTGAGGGAAAGCACGAAGGGTGATGCCGTGCATTTTATTTGATTGTTTTGGTGAGAATGAGAGTAAAAGCACAAAGGTTGATGCCGTGCAACTGTTGATTTTCCTGCTTTTGTTAATTATTGTTATTACCCTGTTTCTTACTTAAGTTGTTGACTTTATATCCGGATTGTACTCCCCCGTAGCATGCTTCCCAACTTTTCTAATTGTTTAAATTCGGTATTCTTTCCTTTTATTGCATATATATATATAGATTGAACTGCACAGGTTAATTTCTTAGTCCTGTCTAGCCTCGTCACTACTTTACCGGGGTTAGGCCAGGCACTTACCAGCACATGGGGTCGGTTGTGCTGATGCTACACTTCTTTACTTTTCTGCACAGATCACGATACCGAAGCAAATTTTGGACCACAACAGTAGTATACTGATCGGGAGCTGTCTTCAGTCCAGGAAGTTTCGAGGTAGCCTAGCCGACGTCCGCAGGCCGGAGTTCCTTCCTATATTATTCAGTTTGTTATCACTTGTATCGAAACAAACAATACCGTACTTTGTTCAAACTTTGTATGTAGTACTCTATAGACATTCGTGAGTTAGTGACTCCAGTCTTGGGTAGAGGTTGAAATGGTATTTCTGTATTTTGTTCTAGTTTAATTATGTTTAAGACTTCCGTTTTTATTTGATGACTCTTTAATATTATTATCGTTGATTTGTTATCGAAAAACATTTGAATGCTTGACTTGCCTAGCTCTAACAGTAGGCGCCATCACGACTCCCAATGGTGGGAAATCCGGGTCGTGACAATAGGCATGGTGACGAGTATCTATACACTAGTGTCTAGCATGATCGTGTGTCCTTATATTGAGGTTAACCTGAATTGTTGTGATTCTTCCATGCTTATTTGATGATTTCTATATACTGTAAAGAGCATGAGACAGAGATTATGATTACTAAACTCGTTGGAGCAATAGCTCGAGTTGTGTTACGGATTTAGAAGGTATATGATATGAAATGACTCTTTGAAGTGATGGCTCGAATGTTAAAGTGAATTATAAGTGAGAAGTTTAAGAAAGAGAAAGAGTTGATGGTTACTCCCTTGCCGGGATGCATTATTGGTTTTGTTGATTTTTTTCCCTTGCCGGGATTTAGTTGTGTTGTTATATTCCCTTGCTGGGACTGCTGTCACTAGTTGTTACCCCCTTACCCCTTACTTGTGATTGTTGATTGGGTGAGGTTTTTTTATTTATATATGGATCGGGTTGCACGCTGCAACAGTGATAATCGTGGGTCGGGTTGCACGCTGCAACAACACTATATATTTATGGATCGGGTTGCACGCCGCAACAACACTGTATATTTATTGATTGGGTTGCACGCTGCAAAAGTGATAATTGAGGATCGGGTTGCACGCCGCAACAGTATTGTTTTGTGATCGGATCGGGTTGCGCGCTGCAACAAATTATAGCTTAAGTGTCCTTATTCCGGATTTAAGTTTCTGTTGGCTGTTCTATCCTTAAGTTTAGACTTCTTGATTTAACTGTTGCCTCCACACAACATGTCTCCCCCTCCTTTTATAAACTGCTTAGTTCCTATTTATTTTCCACAATATATTTCATAACTGCACAGGTTTATCTGGTAGTCTGGTCTAGCCTCGTCACTACTTCGCCGAGGTTAGGCTAGACACTTACCAGCACATGGGGTCGGTTGTGCTGATGCTACACTCTGTGTATCTTTTTGCACAGATCACAGCGCCGAAGCAGTAGCTTTTAGATAGAAGTAGGAGGGTTGGGAGTTGACTTCAGTCTAGAGATTCCGAGTTAGCCTTGTTGACGTCCGCATGGCCCGAAGTCTCTTCTATCCTTATTTCGTTTGTTGTCCTTGTACCGGAACAAACAGTATTGAATTTTATTCAGACTCTATTTTAGTATTCTATAGATGTTCGTGAGTTAGTGACTCCAGTCTTGGGTAGAGGTTGTAATTGAATTTCCGCACTTGTTTTCAGTTCATTTATGTTTAAGATTTCCACTTTTATATTAATTGTCTCATTGTCTCGATATTGTCGATGTTGCCTAAGAATGTATATAGTTAATTGGATTGCCTAGCTCCTATTAGCACGACTCCTAAGGGTGGGAAATCCAGGTCGTGACAAGTTGGTATCAGAGCACTAGGTTACATAGGTCTCATGACTCACGAACAAACTTAGTAGAGTCTAAGGGATCGGTATGGAGACGTCTGTATTTATCCCCTAGAGGCTACGGAGTTAGGAAAATTTCACTTTTGTTCTTTCTTGTCGTGCGATTCTATTTCTCAAATATTGATTGTCTTTCTACTCTGTTCAATTGTAGATGGCAAGAACACGTGCTTCCTCTTCTACCACGCAGCAGCCTGAGCCCCCAGCAGCAGCGCCTACGAGGGGTAGAGGGTGAGGCCGAGGCCGTGCCAGAGTCCGAGGCAGGGGCAGCGCTCAGCCCCGGGTAGCAGTCCCAAAGGTGGAGCCTCATGTTGATTATGATGAGGAGGTTCCAGCCCCAGCAGCTCCGATGGGCCCAACTCAGGTCCCAGAGGGGTTCATAGCCACCCCAGTTCTTCAGGACGCTTTGGTCAGATTGGTACGCTTTGTGGAGAGCGTCTCTCGAGCGGGTTTGCTTCCAGTAGCACCAGCCACTTCTCAGGCTGGAGGAGGAGTTCAGACTCCTGCTACGCATACTACGGAGCAGGTAGCTCCCCAGGCTCAGGTTCCAGTGGTTCAGCCAGCTGTGGCAGTTCAGCCGGGTATTGTGGCCCAGGCCGGCGATGGAGCGGCTATGTCCGCAGATGCTTTGTGGAGGCTTGATAGGTTCTCCAAGCTCTTCACCACCACATTCAGCGGTTCTTATTCAGAGGATCCACAGGATTTCTTATTTAGATGCCATGAGTCCTTCGGACTATGGGTATTTTGGAGACCAATAGGGTCGACTTCGCCACCTTTCGACTAGCAGGATCCGCCAAGACTTTGTGGAGGGACTATTGTTTATCCAGACCAGCAGAGTCGCCATCATTGACTTGGGACCAGTTTGTAGAGTTGTTTTTGGAGAAGTTTCTCCCAGTTACTCAGCGAGAGGCTCTTCGCAGGCAGTTCGAGCGCCTCCAGCAGGGCTCTATAACAGTCACTTAGTATGAGACCCGGTTCATTGACCTAGCATGCCATGCTATGGTTATACTCCCTACCAAGAGAGAGAGGGTGCAGAGGTTTATTGATGGATTGATTCAGCCGATCCGTCTCCAGATGGCTATGGGAGCTAGGAGTGAGATTTCTTTTCAGGAGGCGGGCAATACGGCCTGTAGAGTTGAGATGGCTCTTGCACGGGGAGGTGGTCATGGGTCAGATAAGAGGCCCCATCATATAGGTAGGTTCAGTGGTACCTCGTCTGGAGGTAGGGATTCTTATGATAGAGGCCATCCTCCGAGGCCCTTGTAGTCAGCTCTCAAGGTCTCTCATGGTAATTCAGAGGGTCGTGGTTCTCAGCCGCATTATTCTGACCAGCAGCTTCACAGTTCCCCATCAGCACCCATCAGTGCCCCACCACTTTAGAGTTTTCGGGGTGGACATTCAGGTCGACAGGTTTAGTCACAGTCTTCTCAGCTGCAGCATTCAGGCGGGTGCTATGAGTGTGGTGAGTATGGTCATATCAGGAGGGCTTGCCCGAGGTTGAGAGGTGCTCAGTCATTGCAGCAGGGTCCTCGTCCTATGATACAGTCATCAGGTGATCCACAGGCCGCCCAACCATCTAGAGGCGGGGGTAGAGGCCATAGAGGTAGAGGCAGATACCATAGAGGTGGAGCTCAGATCGCCAGAGGTAGAGGCCAGCCAGCAGCCGATCGTCCGAGGGATATAGTTTAGGGAGGTAGGGCCCAACCCCGATGTTATGCCCTTCTAGCTAGGCCAGAGGCTGAGCCTTCAGATGCAGTCATTACAGGTACTATTCTGGTCTGTGATAGGGATGCTTCAGTGCTATTTGACCCTGGGTCTACGTATTTGTATGTGTCGTCCTATTTTTCACCCTACCTGGTTATGCCTAGTGATGCTTTGGGTGTTCCTGTTTATGTATCTACACCGGTGGGTGATTCTATAGTGGTCGACCGAGTTCATCGTTCCTGTGTGGTAGTGTTTGAGGGTCTTGAGACCCGTGTTGATTTATTGCTCTTAGACATGATGGATTTTGATGTTATATTAGGGATGGATTGGTTGTCCCCGTATCATGCTATCTTGGATTGTCACGCCGAGACCGTGACCTTGGCTTTGCCAGATTTGCCCCGTTTGGAGTGGAGAGGGACCCCAAGTCATACCTCCCGCAGTGTTATTTCATATGTGAAGGCTCGACGCATGGTCGAGAAGGGGTGTTTAGCTTATTTGGCGTATGTTCGCGATTCCAGCGCAGAGGTCCCTTCTATTGATTATGTTCCTATTGTTTGGGAGTTCCCCGAGGTTTTCCCTTCAGACCTGCCGGGTATGCCGCCCGACAGGGATATTGATTTTTGTATTAATCTGGCTATGGGCACTCAGCCCATTTCCATTCCACTGTACTGCATGGCCCCGCCAGAGTTGAAAGAGTTAAAGGATCAGTTGCAGGATTTGCTGGAGAAGGGTTTCATTAGACCCAGTGTTTCTCCTTGGGGTGCGTCAGTGTTGTCTATGAAGAAAAAGGATGGTTCGATGAGGATGTGCATTGATTACCGGCAATTAAACAAAGTGACGATTAAGAACAAGTATCCACTGCCGAGGATTGATGATTTGTTTGACCAACTTCAGGGTGCGAAGGTGTTTTCAAAGATAGACTTGAGATCTGGATACCATCAGCTGAGGATTAGGGCGTCCGATGTCCCTAAGACAGCTTTCCGCACTTGGTATGGGCATTATGAGTTTATGGTCATGTCGTTTGGGTTGACAAAAGCCCCGGCAACATTTATGGAGTTGATGAACCAAGTGTTCAGGCCTTATTTGGACTTGTTCATGATAGTCTTTATTGATGATATTCTGGTGTACTCCCGCAGCCAGGAGGAGTACGAGCAACACCTCAGAGTGGTTTTTCAGACTCTGAAGTATAGTCAGCTATATGCTAAGTTCTCGAAGTGTGAGTTCTGGTTGAGTTCAGTTGCGTTTCTGGGTCACATTGTATCAGTAGAGGGTATTCAGGTGGACCCGAAGAAGATTGAGGCAGTCAAGAACTGGTCTCGACTAGCATCAACTACCGAGATTCGGAGTTTCTTGGGGTTAGCAGGTTATTATCGTCAGTTTGTGGAAGGGTTAGCAGGTTGTATCAGAGCTCTAGGTTCATAGGTTCTACAAGTCATGAACAAGTGTCTAGTAGAGTCTTGCGATCGGTATGATGACGTCTATACCTATCTTCGAGAGGCTACACGACATTTAAGATAAACTTCCCATCTTTCTTTCCTTATCGTGTGTCATTGATTCAGCTTGAAGTATATCTCTTTGAATTCCTTCCACTCACTTGTACGCGCATGTGAGCTCTCGGTATCAACTGTACATCGACGACTTGTGGAAAACATGGATGAGGTGCAAGATCTATTTACTGTGTACTGAGAATGGGCATTTTGGAAGACTTGAGGCTAGGTTTTGACTGTAGCTTGAGCATGGTGATTTCGGTTGTGTCAGTATGTGCTTTTGGACTTATATGTCCGATAGTTTTCCTACGGATGGAATTTGTTACTCGATGAGTGATTGGACGTCTATATGATGAGTAGGATGTGACTGCGGGATGTGTTTAGATGGTTTGAATGTGATAGGAAGATTTCGCTTTAGATATGAAAAGGACTATTGGATGCTCGATTTATGTGGATGTGTCATATATAGTCTTGAGTTACGAATGTTTTTGAGAGATTCTTTTGTGTTATTTCATTTTTTGGAACGAAGTATATTTTCATATATTATTGATGAGTTTAGACTCAGGAAGATTAAGTAATTGCGTATTAGTTGTGGATGTGAAAGGGTATAGAAAGATGTCAGTTTGAGGTGAAGCTGGTGGGTTATCACATATGGGGTAATCTACAGATGTGTGATCTTTATGATGTTATGTGGAGGATTTCTTTTCTTCTAGTAGGTATAGGTGTCGCGATTTGTGTTTGTATTAGTTGAGAAAGTCGACCTGACTGTCACGAGGATGAATGCAAGCTTAGCAAATGATTTGATGTACTATATGGTTTGTGTTATATACGCTTATGATGGATTAAGTTGAATCTCACTGCGATATTATGGCAGTGATAGAGTATGGGCATTGTGAGTTATTGAGTGTTTTGAGCTATGGCTTTGAGTCAAGTGGGGGAGTCTACTATCGACGATTTGGTTGCATAGTTACGTGTTATGTTGGTTTCGATCAGAGGTATACTTGCAGATTGGTTATGACTTGCAGAGGCTAGTTTTGAGGATGACTTAAGCAAGAAAATTTCTGGATGCATGGTATTTTACACATTATGGATATATGGAAATCATGGAATGATTTGAGTTGTCATTCGTGACGGATGTAGTGCGCATAGAGTAGGAATTCACTTGGTTGCGTTAAGGTGGGGTTACTTCTTTGGGTGTTGTCATGCTAATGGGGCACATATTGTTCGAACCATTTGGGCGATGCAATTGAGATTTGAGTAGAGTGGATGACTGCCGAGAAGGTTCTTGTCATGACCCTAACCCCGAATCCGGTCGTGATGGCGCTTCTCGTGAAGACAAGGCTAGCCATTTGAACCAAATTCTCATTTTTAAACAGTTAAGCAATATAAAAATAGTCTAAACATGATTTAATAATACCAAACAACGAAAATATTTGATAAAAATGCGGAAATGCCACCGGACACAGCCCTAACCAGGGTGTCACAAGTCATGAACATCTATAGACCATGATACAAGTCAGCTAAATCAAATATCTAGTACAAATGTTTGAAGGACATAGAAATGACAGGATAGAAGAGACACGGGGCTGCGGACGTCAATAGCTACCTCATAATCTCTGAAAATCGCCTGGAACTGGAGGAATCAGCTCTTAGGAGTGGAACCAGCAATGCTTGAATCTGCACACATGGTGCAGAGAGTAATATGAGTACTCCGACACAGTGAGTAACAAATATAAATAATGACTGAAGGTAAGAAAATACGTAAAGTACAAGGCATTCTATAATGAAGCAGTAAAACATCATTTAAAGACAGTAAATCAGTGAAAAATCAAGTAAAATCTCTTTTCAACAAGTAAAACAAGTAATTGACAGGTAAATAATGAAAGTAAACAGATAGAAGTACACCCCTCGGGCTCAGTATCCACAAATCTGCCCCTCAGGCTAAATCTCAGTACAGTACCAGCCTCTCGGGCTCAATCTCACATCACAATGGGTACCCTCGCTCACTGGGGGTGTACAGACTCCTAGAGGGGCCCCTTACGGCACAAGTGCAATAATAAGCCATCTCGTGGAATCAAATCTAGGCCCTCGGCCTCATATCAATCAACCCACCTCACGACATATATATCTCAGGCCCTTGGCCTCAAATCAGTAATAGTGTTTCCTCACAATATAGGCCCTCTGCCTTACTTAGTCCACAAATCATCACAAGCCCCTCGGGCAATAGTAAAATGGTGTTTTTAGCCCAAACATCATTTAAAAATATCATTTAAATCTTAAAAATGGAGAAAGAATGATTGAATAGTAAAACAGTGGAAATTATCATGACTGAGTTCAAGTAATAAGACAAAAAGTGAGGAAATAGTAATAAAAATCCCCAAAGGGTTCAAATAATTGGCACGAAGCCCAGATATGGCATTCAGCCCAAATCACGATGATAGCACATAAGTTTCAGTCAAATACGCGGTAAAATAGTCAACCGGGATGGACCAAGTAACAATCCCCAATAGTATATGACCCCACGCTCGTCATCAAGCGTGTGTCTCACCTCAAAATAGCACTACGATGAGCAAATCCGGGGTTTCAAATCCTCTGAACATTATTTACAATCATTACTCACCCCGAACCGGCTAAATCTCTAGCTCTCGATGCCTTTGCCCCTCGAATCAGCTCCACGCGCATCGAATCAATCCAAAATCAGAACGAATACATCAAAATATGCTAAGGGAACGAAGCCCAAGCGAAAACAATCAATAACGGGCACAAATCCCAAAATTACTAGAACCCGAATCCCGGGCCCACTTCTCGAAACTCAGAAATTTTTACATCATTAGATTCCTTATATCCCCACGAGTTCATACACATCAAAATTTCTCAAATCCGACCCCAAATGGTCCTCCAAATCCCCAATCAAAAGTCCAATTTCTCAAGCCCTTGTTCTTCAAATTTTAACTTAAATTCCATGATTTTCTAGGTGAATTTCACAATATAATCGAGTTTTTAGTCCAAGAATCTTACCTCCCAATGGTTTCCCTTGAATCCCTCTTTAATCTCCTTAAACAATCTCCAAAAACGAGCAGCTGTGGGTGAAAATAGGCCCACATTAGCATACAAGACGACTTAAAAACATCTGCCTTGGCCTGTATTTCCGTTATCGCAATCGCGGCACTTCCCTTGCGATCGCTAAGAACAATTATTCAGCTTCCCAAAATTACAATACGCGAATGCGACAAGACCTACGCAAACGCAATGACCAGACGAAACAACCCTACGAGATCGCGGACATATCTCTGTGTTTGCAATGCACAAATATCCTGCCAAGACCCAGGTCCAATTGACCCTATGCGAACACGACTACCCTCACGCGTTCGCGATGAACAACTCTCCCATGCTATGCGATCGCGAGCCTCCAATTACGAACGCGAAGAACAACTGGATGCCCTCCTCGATTCTTTCTACGCGATCACGAGACACCCTACGCGATCGCGTAGGGCAATTTCTTGCAACACTGAACCTACAAATTTCTGCTATCTTTTAAGGCACGAAATGGTCCGACTGACCATCTGAAACTCACCCGAGGCCCCCGAGACCCAAACCAAAGGAACCAACACTTTCTAAAACCTTATTCAAACTGATTACGATCATCAAAATACCTCAAACAACATCAAATCACCCAAAACACATCGGATTCAAGCCTAAGTTTCTAAAATCTTCCGAAATATGTTTTTGATCAAAAACTCAACCAAACCACGTCCAAATGACCTGAAATTTTGCACACACATCCCAAATGACACAACGAAGCTCCTGGAACTCTCGGAATTCAATTTCGAGCCCTATATTAAAATCTCGCATATCAACTGGAAATTACCAAAATATCAACTTCGCCAATTCAAGCCTAAATCTTCTCTACACCTCCAAAACCAATTCTGATCACACTATTAAGTCATAAATCACGTCCCGAAGCTAACCGAACCATCGAAACTCATATCCGAGCCCTCTAACACATACATCAACATCCGATTGACTTTTCTAACTTAAGCCTTCTTAAAAGAGACTAAGTGTCTCTAACCTTATCAAAATCATTCCGGACTCGATCCGACCAACCCGATACCACAAAACACGAATAACGAAGCATAAAGAAGCAGAAATAGGGGAAACAGAGTGATAAATCATAAGACCACTAGCCGGGTCATCACATCCTCCCCAACTTAAACAAACGTTCGTCCTCGAACGAGTCAAGAAACATACCTGAAGCCTCAAATAGGTGAGGATATCTGCTCTGCATATACCGCTCGGTCTCCCAGGTAGCCTCCTCCATGGGCTGACCTCTCCACTGCATTTTCACTAAGGCCATATCCTTTGACCTCAACTTCCGAACCTGACGGCCCAAAATAGCTACTGGATCCACATCATAGGTCAAATCATCATCCAACTGAATCGTGCTGAAATCCAAGACATGAGACGGATCCCCAATATACCTCCGGAGCATAGAAATATGAAATACTGGATGCACCCTCGACAAGATGGGTGGCAAAGAAAGCTCATAAGCCACCTTCCCAATCCTCCGAAGCACCTTAAAAGTCCCAATGAACCAAGGACTCAATTTTCCTTTCTTCCCAAATCTCATAACACCCTTCATGGGTGAAACCTTCAACAGAACCTTCTCGCCAACAGGACACATCTCGAACCTTCCTATCAGCATAACTCTTTTGCCTCGACTGCGCTGTACGAAGCCTCTCCTAAATCACCTTTGCCTTCTCCAAGGCATCCTGTACCAAATCAGTCCCAAATAGCCTAACTTCACTGGGCTTGAACCAACCAACTGGAGATCTACACCGCCTCACATACAAAGCCTTATATGGAGCCATCTGAATACTCGATTGGTAGCTTTTGTTAAAAACAAACTCTGTAAGCGGTAGAAACTCATCCCATGATCCTCCGAAATCAATGACACAAGCACGCAACATGTCCTCGAATATATGAACAGTGCGCTCGAACTGTCCGTCCGTTTGAGGATGAAAAGTTGTGCTCAACTCCACCTGAGCACCCAACTCTCTCTGCACGACTCTCCAAAACTGCGAAGTAAACTGAGTACCTCTATCTGAAATGGTGGAAACCAGAATACCATGCAAAGGAACAATCTCCCATATATAAATCTCTACCAACCGCTCTGAGGAATAGGTAGTACATATAGAAATGAAGTGCGCGGACTTGGTCAGCTGATCCACAATAACCCAAATATCATCGAACTTCTTCAAAGTCCGTGGAAGTCCAACAACAAAGTCCATAGTGATCCTCTCCTACTTCCACTCAGGAATAACCATCCGCTGAAGCAAACCACCCGGTCTCTGATATTCATACTTCACCTGCTGACAATTGAGACACCGAGCTATAAATCCCACAATATCTTACTTTATTCTCCTCCACAAATAGTGCTTCATCAAATCCTGATACATCTTCGCGGCACTCGGGTGAATGGAATACCGCGAGCTTTGGGCCTCCTCCAGAATCAACTCTTGAAGCCTATCCACATTGGGCACACAAATCTGGCCCTGCATCCTCAACACCCCATCATCACTGATGGTCACATCTCTAGCATAATCATGCTGAACTCTGTCCCTAAGGACAAGCAAATGCGGATCATCATATTAGCGCTCTCTAATGCGATCATATAAGGAAGATCGAGAAACCACACAAGACAACACCCGACTGGGCTCCAAAATATCTAGCCTCACGAACCGATTGGCCAAGGCTTGAACATTAACTGCAAGAGGCCTCTCCTCAACTAGAATATATGCCAAACTCCCCATTCTCACTGCCTTTCGGCTCAAAGCATCGGCCACCACATTGGCCTTTCCCGGATGATACAATATAGTGATATCATAATCCTTAAGCAACTTCAACCATCTCCACTGCCTCAAATTAAGGTCCTTTTGCTTGAACAAATGCTGAAGACTGCGATGATCAGTGAACACTTCACAAGATACGCCATACAAGTAATGCCTCCAAATCTTCAACGCATGAACTATGGCGGCCAACTCCAAATCATGAACGGGGTAGTTCTTCTCATGGGGCTTCAACTGATGAAAAACATAAGCAATAACTCTACCCTCCTGCATCAATACATAACCAATACCAACTCTCGAAGCATCACAATACACGGTATATGAACCTGAAGCTGATGGCAAAACCAACACTGGAGCTGTGGTCAAAGCTTTCTTGAGCTTCTGAAAGCTCTCCTTACACTCATCCGACCATACAAATAAAGCACCCTTCTGAGTCAACTTGGTCAAGGGCGATGCGATAGATGAGAATCCCTAAACATACCGACGATAATAGCCCGCCAAACCAAGAAAGCTGCGAATCTCTATGGCTGAGGACGGTCTAGGCAAACTCTAAACTGCCTCTATCTTCTTTGGGTCAACTTGAATACCCTCGCTGGACACCATGTGCCCCAAGAAAGCCACTGAACTGAGCCAAAACTCACACTTGGAGAATTTTTCATAAAGCTTCTACTCCCTCAATCTCTGCAACACTACTCACAAATGATCCGCGTGCTCCTCCTGACTACGAGAATACACCAGAATATCATCAATGAAGTCTATGACGAATGAATTAAGATAAGGCCGGAACACATTGTTCATCAAATGCATGAACGCTGCTGGGGCATTGATCAGACCGAAAGACATCAACAAGAACTCGTAATGACCATATCGGGTCCTGAAAGCCGTCTTATGAATATCTAAATCCCTGATCTTAAATTGGTGATAACCCGAATGGAGATCAATCTTGGAGAACACTCTCGCTCCCTGAAGCTGATCAAATAAATCATCAATGTAAGGCAAAGGATACATGTTCTTAATTGTTACCTTGTTCAATTGCCTATGATCAATGCACATTCTCATTGTGCCATCCTTCTTCTTCACAAACAGAATTGGCGCACCCCAAGGTGACACACTAGGCCGAATGAATCCCTTATCTAAGAGTTCCTGAAGCTGCTCCTTCAATTCTTTCAACTCCGCTGGTGCCATACGATACGGTAGAATAGAAATGGGATGAGTGCCCGGCACAAGGTCAATACCAAAATCAATATCCCTGTCCAGTGGCATGCCTGATAGGTCTGCAGGAAACACATCGGGAAAATCCCCCACAATAGGAAAAAAAATCAATACTAGGAGTCTCCGCTCCGATATCCCTCACAAATGCTAGATATGAAAGACAACCCTTCCCAACCATACGCTGCGTCTTTAAGAAAGAAATCAGTCTACTAGGAACATAATCAGTCACACCTCATCACTCGATCCGTGCCACACCCGGCATAGCCAAAACGACTGTCTTAGCATGACAGTATAGAATAGCACGACATGGAGATAACCAGTCCTTACTCAAAATGATATGAAAATACACCATGCTCAATAGTAAAAGATCCACTCGGTTCTCCAAACCCCCTATAGTCACCACACATGACCGATACGCATGGTCGACAACAACAGTATCGCCCACCAGGGTAGATACATGAACGGGTAAAGCAAGAAACTCTCGGGGCGTACCCAAATAATGAACAAAATACGAGGACACATAAGAAAAGGTGGAACCAGTATCAAAAAATATAGAGGCATCTCTGTGGCATACTGAAATAATACTTGTAATGACAGGATCTGAAGCGATAACATCTAGTCTGCTTGGAATAGCATAGAAACGAGCCTGGCCACTGCCTGATCGACCTCCCTCTCTGGGGCGACCCCTGACTGACTGACCTCTACCCCTAGCTGGCTGAGCGGGTGGTGATGAAGAGACTGGCGCTGAAGCTGATGACTGGCCCCTCTATTGGGATGAACTAGGAACCCGACGAGGACACTGCCTCCATATGTGGCCCATCTCGCCATACTCATAGCAACTCCCAGGAGCTAGAGAAGGGGACTGAAGGGAACCCCTCGCACCGGAGTGACTAGAAGATGCACTTAGCATAGAAGAGCCCTGAGCTGATGGTGCACGAGATGAACTCTGAGCTGGAAGGGCGTTGAGTAATGACTGGCCTAGTTGAGATCCATGATAACCATGACCTTAAGATGTCCCACGATAACATGGGCAGGCCGACTAAGCAGGCCTAAATGAATGACCTCTACCATGCTGAAATTGGCCCCTTGAAGGAGAACCACTATAAATGCCCAATCCTCGAGGCCTCTTGGTCTCCATCTCCTCTCGCTCCTGATCGTAAACCGACTCAATCTCATGAGCGATATCAACCACCTCCTCAAATGTAGCACCAAATACCCTCTCATGGTCATAAGAATACAGAGCTGATAAGTAAGACCATCAACAAATCTCCTGATCCTCTCTCGATTTGTCGGAGCCAACCAGATGGCATGACGAGCCAACTCAGAAAACCTCAACTCATACTGTGACACAGTCATATCCCCCCATCGTAACCACTCAAACTATCTACGCAGCTCCTCTCTGCGGGACTGCAGCACATACTTTTCAAGGAAGAGAACAAAGAACTGCTGTCAAGTAAGGGGCGCTCCACCAATAGGCCTACACCTCTTATACACCTCACACCAAGTTAAGGCAGCCCCAGAAAACTAAAAGGTAGTAAATGCCATACCACTAGTCTCAAGAATCTCTACGGTACAAAGCATCCACTAGCACTTATCCAAGACACCCTGGGCATCCTCTCCCTCTACACCGCTGAATATCGGAGGCTGGGGTCTACCAAACCTCTCAAGTCAATTCTGCTCATCATCCGGCATAACTGGTACTACAAACTCCTGAGCTGGTGCAACTTGCTGGGCTGGAGGTGCCCCCGACGTCTGAATTTCCTGCATAACCTGCTTAGGTATGTGAGCGGCGGGAGTCTGATTGCCTTCTCTAGCCTGTGATGTAGCTGCGGCTGTAGTGGCTGAAATCGCCTGAGCCAGGCTAGTGCAAACTGATAAGATTTGTGCCAAGGCCTCCTAAAGACCCGGAATCAAGATGGGCACAGCTGGTGCCAGAACAGGTGTTACTGGAGCATCTATAGCTGGAGCCTGATCCTGAGATGGGCTAGCTGGTGGATCTGCCTGTGCTGCCCTCGTTGCTCTGCCTCTGCCACGACCACGACCACGACCGCGTCTATGGCCTCTAGTGGCCTCAACTGGTAGCACTGGTGGTCGTCTACCCCGCCGGGTAGCTCGAGTCCTCACCATCTATGAGAGTATAGAATAACAGAAGTTTATTACTCGGATCAACAAGTTCGCACGACAAGAATTTCAAGAATATAAAGTTTTTCCTAAAGGTTCTGCAGCGTCATGAGGATAAATACAGACATCTCCGCACTGATCCGTGAGACTCTACTAAAGTTGCTCATAACTCGTGAGACCTATGTAACCTAGGCTCTGATACCAACTTGTCACGACCCTAACCCTGAACCCGGTCGTGATGGCGCCTCTCGTGAAGACAAGGCCGGCTAATTGAACACAATTCTCATTTTTAAATAGTTAAGCAACATAAAAATAGTCTAAACATGATTTAATATTACCAAACAATGGAAAATTTTGATAAAAATGCAGAAATGCCACCCGTCACAGCCCTAACCGGGGTGTCACAATTCACAAGAATCTATAGACCATGATACAAGTCTGCTAAATCCAATATCTAGTACAAACATTTGAAGGACATAGAAATGACAAGATAGAAAAGACAAGGAGCTGCGGATGTCAACTACTACCTCGTAATCTTCGAAAACCACATGGAACTAGAGGAATCAACACTCTGGAGCGGAACCAGCAACGCCTGAATCTGCGATGATTAGTGAACACCTCACAAGATACGCCATACAAGTAATGCCTCCAAATCTTCAATGCATGAACAATGGCGGCCAACTCCAAATCATGAACGGGGTAGTTCTTCTCATGGGGCTTCAACTGATGAAAAGCATAAGCAATAACTCTACCCTCCTGTATCAATACATAACCTATATCAACCCTCGAAGTATCACAATACACGGTATATGAACCTGAAGCTGATGGCAAAACCAACACTAGAGTTGTGGTCAAAGCTGTCTTGAGCTTCTGAAAGCTCTCCTTACACTCATCCGACCATATAAATGAAGCATCCTTCTGAGTCAACTTGGTCAAGGGCGATGCGATAGATGAGAATCCCTAAACAGACCGACGATAATAGCTTGCCAAACCAAGAAAGTTGTGAATCTCTATGGCTGAGGATGGTCTAGGCCAACTCTAAACCACCTCTATGTTCTTTGGATCAACTTGAATACCTTCGCTGGACACCATGTGCCCCAAGAAAGCCACTGAACTGAGCCAAAACTCACACTTGGAGAATTTTGCATAAAGCTTCTCCTCCCTCAATCTCTGCAACACTACTCACAAATACTCCGCGTGCTCCTCCTGACTACGAGAATACACCAGAATATCATCAACGAAGTCTATGACGAATGAACTAAGATAAGGCCGGAACACGTTGTTCATCAAATGCATGAACGCTGCTAGGGCATTGGTCAGCCCGAAAGACATCAACAAGAACTCGTAATGACCATATCGGGTCCTGAAAGCCGTCTTATGAATATCTAAATCCCTGATCCAGGGTGCAAATCCAGGGTGCTCAATATAGTACAACGATGTACAAATCCAGGGTTTCAAACCCTCAGAATATTATTTATAATCATTACTCACCTCGAACCGGCTAAATCTCTAGCTCGCGACACCTTTGCCCCTCAAATCGTCCTCCACGCAGGTCGAATCTATCCAAAATCAGAAAGAATACGTCAAAATATGCTAATGGAACAAAGCCCAAGTGAAAATAATCAATAGCAGGCACAAATCCTGAAATTTACCAAAACCCAAGCACCGGGCCCACTTTTCGAAACTCATAAATTTTCACATCAATAGGTTACTTATCTCCCCACGAGTTCATACATATCAAAAGTTCTCACATCCGACCCCAAATGGTCTTCCAAATTCCCAATCAAAAGTCCAATTTCTTAAGCCCTGGTTCTTCAAATTTTAGCTTAAATTCCATGATTTTCTAGGTGGATTTAACAATATAATCGAGTTTTTAATCCAAGAGTCTTACCTCCCAACGATTTCCCTTGAATCCCTCTTTAATCTCCTTCAAAATCTCCAAAAACGAGCAGCTGTGGGTGAAAATAGACCTTCATTCGCAAACAAGACGACTTAAAAACATTCTGCCCAGGCCTGTATTTCCTTCATTGCTATCCCGACACTTCCCTCACAATTGCGAAGAAGAATTCTTCAGCTTCCCAAAATTACTCTACCCGAACGCGACAAGTCCTACGCGAATGCGATGACCAGACTAAACAACCCTACGCGATCGTGGACATATCTTTGCGTTCGCAATGCACAAACTTCCTGCCAAGGCCCAAGTCTAATTGACCCTATGCGAACGCGACTACCCTTACGCGTTCGCGATGAACAACTCTCCCATGCTATGCGATCGCGAGCCTCCAATTGCGAACACGAAGAACAACTGAATTCCCTCTTTGATTCCTTATACACGGTCGTGTGACACCCTACGCGATCGCTAAGGGCAATTTACTGCAACACTAAACCTGCAACTTTCTGCTACCTTTTAAGGCACAAAATGGTCCAATTGACAATCCGAAACTCACCCGAGGCCCACGGAACCTCAACCAAAGGCACCAACACATCCTAAAACCTTATTCAAACTTTTTCCAATCATCAAAACACCTCAAACAACATCAAATCACCAAAACACATCGGATTCAAGCCTAAGTTTCTAAAATCTTCCGAAATACGCTTTTGATCAAAACCCTGACCAAACCACGTCCGAATGAACGGAACTTTTTAACATACATTCAAAATGACACAAAAAATCTACTGTAACTCTCGTAATTCCATTACGAACCCTATATCAAAATCTCTCCTATCAACCGAAAATCTCCAAAATATCTACTTCACCAATTTAATCCTAAATCTTCTCTACACCTCCAAAACCAATTCCGATCACACTCCTA
The DNA here is from genome assembly GCA_026770625.1 of Nicotiana glauca. Taxonomy (NCBI): domain Eukaryota; kingdom Viridiplantae; phylum Streptophyta; class Magnoliopsida; order Solanales; family Solanaceae; genus Nicotiana; species Nicotiana glauca. The sequence goes on along the minus strand of MU712205.1, from coordinate 89,080 downwards.
AGTCATAAATGACCTTCTGAAGCTAAACAAACCATCGGAACTCATATCTGATCCCTTTAACACATAAGTCAACATCCAGTTGACTTTTCCAACTTAAATCTTCTTAAAAGAGACTAAGTACCTTAAACCTTATAAAAATCATTCCGGACTTGATCCGACTAATCCGATACCACAAAAAATGGATTACAAAGTATACAGAAGTAGAAATGGGGGAAACAAAGAGGTAACGCATGAGACGACTGCCCGGGTCATCACAGTTCTAATGGATTCAACATTTATATGTAGCAGTTGATTATTTTTTGGATTTGTATATGGTTGGGATCTGAGATTCGCATTGGATGGTGTCGAGACTTGAGGTATTTCTACATCATTATTGATTCTATATTTTAGTATTAGGAAGGTGAAGTTAACGACTTTAAATTCATAGAAGGTCTCTTCAGAGTGGGTGTCTCGATTATGGTACTTTTGGGGTGCTTAAGAGGGAATACAATGGCTCATGGGCCTTAGGTGGAGTGGTTTTAAGCTAGGATCTCTTGTGGTGAGTTGTGGATAAGGATCATGGTGTTCTAGCAAGAAGAAGTATCAACTTGAGGTTAATTCAGAATGAACTCGGAGGAATAGGACATCTTAATAGTAGGTTCTATCAACACGGTAATGGATACAATCGGTTCTTTGGGTACTTGTTTTGTGGTGAGTCACTACATGTGTTTTGTGGCAATACTCTTGGATTTGGCGACCTGCATGGCTTGGTTGAGTTAGAGAGATTCACTTCTATAGCTTGGTTATGTGTAAATGGGTTTCGAAGAGTTCTCGATAGTTTCTACCATGATTTTAGATGGATATTTCCTACCGATGTGAGGAGCACATTACGTATTGTGATTTTCTATTGGATGGGATCAAGTGAAAGGTTGCTGGCTAATTGAGAATGTAGTTTCTTGTTACTCAGGGTTGATAATGAGGTTATCATGTTTTCATATGATGGCATGATAGATGTGGTGTGTTGTGTGGGATTATGATTTGTAAGTGCAAGGTCACGATTTAGTTTTGAATGGAAGGTCATGAAATCTTAGATAGCATGGACGATTTTTGATGTTTCGATGAATGCTATAACTACTTGGTAATGCCTGAGAAAGGTGCGCATTTCAACAGGAACACTGTGTTTTGACTTACGGATGGTTCATTCGTATTGCATTACTCGCCTGGTTGATCAACTTCTAATGTTCAGATTTTACTATATGGCACGAAAGAATTATAGAAGTATTCCTCGTGGGATGATCGTGTATGAGAGATGTGTTATACATTCGGACAGTGGAGTTTTGATTAATATGGTGATTTGTGTGTTCTATGGATTTGGAGATTGGAATTCTTAGAAGTAGATTGTTTCATGGTTGTGGACTGTGAAGATGTGGACAAAGTTATCCATATGGTGGTACATGTTATAGTTAAAACATTGTGGATTGTTGGACGGCTATTTATCAATTAGGGGATGACTTGAGTTAATTTAGGGCCCGTTAGTAGGCCCGAGTGGGATGTGCATTCTACATCTGGTCAGATTTGTTGACTCAAAACTGTTAATGTTGAAGGGTGAGTCATTCGGTTAGAGTTGAGCTAGTTCATATTCTTATATGTTATATGTGTTACTCTCATATGACGAGGGGTTGGGACTTATTGGTTATATACACACATAGTGCAACTCTATTTGGGTCTTGTAGCAGAATTTGAGCGAAATGGTTATTGGGATGTGGAATGGTTGATCGCGCCTTGGTTATGGCCTTTTCGGTTGTGGTATATTGTATTGCTTGCTTCTCCATATTTATGGCCATGCACTTTGTGTACTTGACGTTGAATTGCGTATGATTGTTGATTTTGAGCATTGTGGCTTGAGGTATTTCATATAGACCGTTGTTTGGATAGGGACATGCACTGTAACGAAGTTATGTTAGGATATGATCCTTTGTGTTAGATTTGTGTGTCTTGGTTCTTCTATGTATGATAGGCTCATAGCATTGTGGTGGCGTGGTACGTGTCGAGCTTGCAGGACAGTTTTCTCATTTGAGTCATTTTTCATTTTTGGGTGCATTGAGTTATTGTGTATTGGTGCAAGGATTGCGCGGTTTGTGGCTCTAGGTTGTATTAATGCTGCATGTCAATAGAATGGTTGTGTTTGACGATATGAGGTCATTACCTAAAATGAGTACTATTAGATTTGATTACAGTATGTATAGAGGAATAATATTGGAAGTCGACTTAGGATTTGGCTTTGATTCTGATTGGGCGAGAGTGGCTCCATGACTTGTTGATCTGATAAGTGGTTATGAATTTCTGTCTGTTTCTTTCAATAACGGCAGCGTACAAAAGTTTTAGAACAAAGTGTTTTTTTATATAAAGTTTATTACCGGTACCGGGTTTGTTTTTAAGTAGCTACTGTGATAAATTTTTTATTGCTACAAGTATGCGAGTTGTGTGGTATATCATGTGATTACATCTTGGGTTATAATTATAGATTGATACAACTTGTTCAGACTTATACATTGTGTAGATGCGAGATTCAGATCTTGTAAAGAATTTCAGATATTGGAAATTGTGTTCTAAGGCTTACGAACTAAGGTTAAATTAATGGTCTTCAGTTATAATGGGTTGTCAGGCTTACATTGATTGGGATGACATGGGATCACCCCCCGGGTATGTGCATTGTAAGGTTACACAGTGATTTGACAGCTCAGGAACAACTCTTGGCACATTAAAGGAAAAATGTATGTTTAGATGGGGGAGAATATAAGAACCCAACCGATAATTTTGAACATTTAAATTCACTTTAGCTATTTTGAAGTCTTGAGCATCATCGTATGATGTACTATGACTTGTATGAATCGTCAGTTTTGGTTTTCAGGTTATTCTGGATTGATTTTGAAGAATGATTCTCAACTAGGAAGCTTTACGTTGGAAGAGTTGACCCAAGTTTGACTTAAGCTTTAAGTTGGTTTTCTACTGGATGGGATCAATTTAAAGGTTCTCGTATTTTCATATGATGGCATGATAGATGTGGTGTATTGTATGGAATTAAGATTTGCAAGTGCAAGGTCACGATTCAGTTTTGAAGGGAAGGTCATGAATTCATACACAACATGGACGGTTTATGATGTTTCAATGAATGCTATAACAACTTTTTAATGCCCGAGAAGGGTGCATATTTTAGCAGGTGCAGTGTATTTTGATTATGGATGCTTCATTGGTATTGCAGTACTCGCCTAGTTGATTGAGTGATGATGTTCAGATTTTTCTATATGGCAAGGAAGAATTAAAGAAGTATTCATCATGGGATGATTATGTAAGAGAGATGTGTTAGACATTCGGGCAGTGGAGTTGGGATCAAATATAGTGATTCGTGTGTCCTACGGATTTGGAGACTAGAGTTCTAAGAAGCAAATTGTTTTTTGGTTGCGGACTGTGAATATATGGCCAAAGTTATCTAGACGGTGGTATATGTTATAGTTAAAACATTGTGGATTGTTGGAGGGTTATTTATCAATTTGGGGATGACCGGAGTTGATTTGGGGCCCGTTAGTAGGCCCGAAAGTGATGTGCATTCTACATCTGATCAGATTTGTTGACTTAGAATTGTTAAATTGAGGGCGAGTCATTCACTTAGTGTTGAGCTTGTTCGTGATCTTATATGTTCTATATGTTACTCTCCTATGCTACGAGGGATTGGGATATGTTGGTTATATGCACACATGGTGCGGTTCTATTTGGGTCTTGTAGCGGAATTTGAGCAAAATAGTTATTGGGTTGTGGAATGGTTGATTGCGTGTTGGTTATGGCCTTTCCCAGTTGTGGTATATTTTGTTTCTTGCTTCTCCATGGTTATGTCCATGCACTTTGTGTACTTGTTGTCGAATTGCGTGTGGTTGTTGATTTTCAGCATTGTTGCTTGAGGTATTTCATATGGACCGGTGTTTGGATAATGTCAAACATTGCAGCAAAGTTATGTTAGGATATGATCCTTTGTGTTATATTCATGTGTCTTGGTTCTACTATGTAAGATGGGCTTAGAGCATTGCGGCGTGGTGGTACTTGTCGAGCTTGAGGGCGGTTTTCTCATTTGAGTTATTTTTCACTTTTGGGTGCATTAATTTATTGCGCATTGGTGCACAGATTGCACGGTTTGTGGATCTAGGTTTTATTGATATTTCATGTCAATAGAATGGTTGTATTTTATGAGATGAGGTCATTGGACCTAGAATGAGTACTATTGGATTTGATTGCAGTATATATGGAGAAATAATATCAGAAGTCGGCTTAGGATTTGGCTTTGGTTCTGATTGGGTGAGATAGCGCTCCATGACTTGTTGATCTGATATGTGGTTATGAATTTATGTGTGGTTCTTTCATAATCGGCAGCGTACGAAGGTTTTAGAACAAAGTTTTGTTTGATATGTAGTTTATGACCGGTACCGGGTTTGTTTTTGAGCAACTACTGTGATCGAAACTTTATTTCTACAAGTATACGAGTTGTATGGTATATCATGTGATTATATCTTGGGTTATGATTATGGATTGATACAACTTATTCAGACTTATTCAGTGTGTAGATGCGAGATTCAAGTCCTGTAAGGAATTTGTATGTTGGAAATTGAGTTCTAAGGCTTACGGACTAAGGTTAAAGTAATGAACTCAAGTTATGATGTGTTGTCAGGCTTACGTGGATTAGGGTGACGTGGGATCACCCTCGGGTATGTGCATGATAAGGTTACAAAGTGATTTTACGGCTTAGGAACAACTCTTGGCATGTTCGAAGACGAACATATGCTTAAGTGGGGGAGAATATAATGACCCAGCCGATTGTTTTGAGCATTTGCATTATGTTAAGCGATTTGAAGTCCTGAGCAACATCATATGATGTATTATGACTTGTATGAATTATATGTTTTAGTTTTCAGGTTATTCGGGATTGATTTGAAGGATGATTCTCAATTAGGAAGCTTTAAGTTGGAAGGGTTGACCAAGTTTGACTTTTTATTACTTTCAAGAGTTTTGATGGTTTCATAAGGTTCGGATGGTCGTTTTGGACTTGGGAGTATGCTCGGATTTGTATTTGTATAATTGGAACGTTCATAAGTTTTACCGGGAGTTGACTTCGATGATATCAGGTTCATATTGTGGTTTTTGTAATTGGAATAACTTTGTTATGTCATTTGGGACTTGGGTAGAAAATTTGAGTTCATTCCGAGTTGATTTGATAATGTTCAGTATGAGTTTTGGAAGTTGAAAGATTCAAAGTTCATTAAGTTCGATTTGAGGTACGATTCGTGGTTTTGATGTTGTTATGCGTTATTTAAGGCTTCGAACAATTCCTTGTTATGTCATGCGACTAGTTGGTACGTTTGGACAGGGTCCCAAGGGGCTCCGGTGAGTTTCAGATAGGTTTGGATTGTGTTGCGCTCATTTTTTATGTTTAGACGTCATTTCTTCAAGCATAATTGGTACCACATTAAGCAAATAAGCTCCAATTTCTGTTTTTAATGAAACATTTTATCCATATAATAATTTTGGAACCATAAAAACTGGAATCATCGAGTTTCGATATCGTATGAGGAATTTATGGTCATTTTATTAAGAATTGGGTTGCTAAATTATTTTCAGATTAATTATAAAATTACCACTGAATTCGTATTTAAAAATCTGTGCTATTTCCAAATATTGAAACCAACATATCTTGTAACGATCCGAAATTTTCACCTTCCGGAGCGTGATGTCACATAACATTTCACTTGCTAGACAAGCCAACTTTAGAATAATCTTAATCATTTTTAAGCGAATCAAATTAAATGGATTTCAAATACTGAAATAAAGTGCGGAAGACCATAACAATCGAATCGTCCAAACACATCCCAGAATCTGGTGTCACACGTGCATAAGCTACTAGAATAATACAAATAAAGGTCTGAATAAAATTCAAGCTGTTTGGAAGAAATACACAGCTAAGATAAATTATAATGGGACTTCAGAACTTCGGATGACGTGCAGTTGTAGCTCAAGTCTCCTCTAGGTAGCTGAATCCGAGCAAGTCTATGGTACGCAACTGGGACCAACTCCAAAATTTGCACAAGAAGTGCATAGTGTAGTATGAGTACAACTGACCCTGTGTACTCCGTAAGTGTCGAGCCTAACCCCGACGAAGTAATAACGAGGCTATGACAAGACATATATTTGAACAACCTGCACAAGTATATACATATACGAAGAAATAATGAACGCAATAATTAACAATTTACCAATTTGGGATGGAACATGTGAATGGTAAAGATATAATAATTTCAGCAGGAGAAGTGCCACGTAACAACCGAATAATTTGTCAACAATAAAGATAGGTAGCTGAAATATAAAAAATGGCACGACACTGTTGATACCCAATTTTTTCCCTATGTATTTTCAATATGAAAAATAACTTCAAAATAGCATATATATGCATATATAAGCATGTCCAGGCATTTTATTATTTTTTCCATAATTTTTAAGGTTTTAAATTGATTTATTTTCTCCTTTTTAGCCATAAAATCCCAATAATTATTTCAAAAATTATTATTTTTAGTAATTCATGTATTGGATTTTTATATTTATGCCAAAATATAGCTAATATAATTTTTGCAAATTTATTTAGTATTTTAATCTAAATTGCACATAGTTGCAATATTAGCCATTTTAAGGTTTAATTGTGTCTTATGTTCATAAATATGAGTCTTATATTTTTAAATTGATAATTATGTGTTATAAATCAATTTAGTATTTTCAATTTATTTTCTTAAACTATTTGCTATTTTTTATAAAATTAAAAGGGAAATATGGCTATTTAACTCGTAGCGACATTTGTATTTCAATTATAACCCAAAATGAGACCCCAATTCCCAACCCAATTATACCCACCGGACCAGGCCCAAATCCAATTTCATAAACCGACCCACCTACCCCCTTTAATCTAGGCCGTTGGTCATTCAGATCAACGACCACCATTGCCTCATACCATTTTTAACCCCTAAACGACCCCTTACCCTAAATCGTTTCTCACCACCCACCGCCCTTGAATCCCTTCCTCTCAAAATCTCTATGCAACTTCACCTAAACCCCAGCCACCGCCACCTAAATCTACCATAATTTCCTTCAATCCCCGCCTAATCCATGGACTCCCATGGTGGTTTGAGATATGTACTCGTCTCCTTTGTCTACTGGCTACCTATTTTTTGTGATTCCATGGACAGTTCTTGAAGGGATCTAGTCCAGTCGTGGTTTAACTTCTATTTATGGCCTTTTCCCGACCATCCGTGGCCGATCGAGTTAGATCTATGGCGTTTCCGGCTAGATCGGTAACTTTTCAAAGTCTTTCTCACTTTTCTGGGTTCTTTGAAACCCTAACTTTTAAGATCTTTCGATTCTCTTTCAGATCTATTTTAGATCTGTGTATGTTATGAACTTCTTGACGTTTTCTCAAAAGTTCTTCGATTTTATTTCAAAGTGACTCTTTGTTTTCAAATTAGGGTTTCTTAAAACTCCTTTTTAAAGATCTCTTCTTCGATTTTCAGCATCGTTTATGATTTCACTATGTTTAAAATGGTTTGCTCATGCTATTTTTCTACCTGTTTCATCGTGTTAAAACCCTAGGTATTTTTAGTTTTATCCGAGTGTTGAAACTGCCTTTGTTTGTTTTGCATGTATGCTGGTTTCGACTGAGTTCTCTGTGTTTAGATCCTTCTTTTTGTTTAACTTTACTGATTCTAAAGTTCTTACCTTTTCAACTCGACTATTGTATGAACCCTAATTACTTATAAATCTTTTCTTCACTTATTGCTATAGGTTTAAAGACCTTTCTTGTGTTGATCTCCTTTACCAGTTACTATATTTTCTTCGCTTTTGATTCTATGTGACTACTCCCATTGACTACTATGTTTCGAGTAGATCTCTTTTACTACTGAATCCTAGTTTACTCCTGCTACTACTGTATGTTTGTGTTGCTTCTTTCGGCAATATGATTGGCCTTGCATGTCTGACGCTCTTGTTCATCCTTCTCTATTTATATGGCAAAGTGTAGAATCATGTTTCTTTCTTGATTGATCTTGATTTCCTCAATGTTATGATTGATTGCAAAAAGTTCCCTTATAAACCCTAATTTTTTACTCATTTTGTTTAAATTGATTGATTCCTTTCCTTTAATTTTTACCTTGAATCCTTTCGCAAAATTAAGTATATTTTGTACTTAGACTAAAATATTTATCTTATACTTTTACTCCCCCCTATATGGCAAGTATCAATTTGTGTCAAACTTATTTATTTCCTTAATTGACCCTATTAGTATCCGTATGAGCAGTAATCCCTTGATTAAAGGGAAGTACTTGTGTTAATTGATTTTGATTGTGATTATTTCCGTGTCTGTGATAAAACCTTAACTTGTTACCTTATTCTTTATTCATTTTCGAAACTATATATGCCCTACCCTCTTTCCTTAAAACACGATCGATTGAGTTCAGAACATACACATACACTCAAAACTCTCTCTTTCTCTACTACTACTTGTGCTACTGCTTTGTCTTGCCGGCTGAAAGCCAAGGCTAGACTCTGGAATCTTGGTTACTTTTCCTTTCTGCACTTTGCTTCTTTACTAGTATGTCCTTGTTAATTTTTACAGTTTCAAAAACAACATGTTTCTTTAATTGTTCCAATTTCTCTCATTCTTGTCTACTTCTACTTGTGGTTCTACAGTCAAGTTACTTTATCAGCCTGTTATAATATCTCCCCTTCCCCCTTAGATTAATGCTTCCCCTAAGTGTGTTCTGAAGCATAATCTGTCAGTCACTTGTTGTGTATTTGCTGTCTTATGAATCTCAAACCCCCATATCCCCTCTATGTGTTTGTGTTTTTTTGGCTGGTTTATGACAACGCAAGCATAAGCTATTGCTGTGCATGGCCAAACCAGACCCCTGCTGGGGTCATGTGCTTAAAAACAAGTGTATTCCCGAAATCCCTTGACCCCTTTTGAATGACTGCTGATTTTGTGTAGTTTTGAGTTTTACTGCTAAAACTGATTTCAATCACCTTTGTCACTAATTTCTTTCAAAATGGACCTGCCAGTCCAGTTGTTTTAAACAAACTCTTTTTCAAACTATGTCAAGCACTCTCACCTACTCTTAGAATCTAGGTTCTGCCCATCTTGTGGGAGCCTTGCCTTGGGATCCTTGAGCTCCCTCTGAACTTGGACACATAAGAGATGGCCCTTCCACACTGCACTCATTCTGTTTGGTTATACAAATCTGGGTGTGAGCACTGCTCGGGATCCTTTGAGGTCCTTAGGGAACTCTGACACACCCAGGTAGGAGAAAGGCTTTGAAATATTGGCATTAGAGTGGTTCATTACATAACTCAGAGAGGAAGTCAAGATTAGGCTTCCTATGGTTATAATTGCTTATTTCTACACTTCTTTTGTAATTCAATTATTTGGACTGTAATAATTTGTAAACAATATCGGGGTGATTAGTGAAAAGGGTGGGTATTTATACATTGTGGGTAAATCGGGTAGATAACATTCCTAAAGGGTCTATTTTGATTCAAAAGATGATTTGTTAGATAACATGCCTATAGGATCTGCTCTGGTTTAAAATAAATTCTGCATGCTTTACTTTCACACAATTAGAAACCATGTCTATATGATCTTAATGGCTTTAATAATAGAGATCATGCTTATAAGGTGTAAAGTAATTGAAGTTCAGTTTTCATTACAACATGTATTCAGATTCGTCTCCCTAGAAATCATGCCTATAAGTCCATATTCAGCTTTTAATACTTAGATACCTTGCCTATAGGATCTAAATAGCTATAATAGAAATCATGCCTATAGAACTTAAAACCAATTTAGTTGGAGAAGCCGTTTAGTTCACGTTGTTTATTTTGAATTGGATTAGTTAATTAATATGTCGCTTCTTTAATAAGTTTTCAAACACTGCCTTAAATTAGTATCGTTAGAAAGCATGTTCATAGGATCTCAAGTTATCCGTTTAAAATTAATCACTACTCAACTGCATTCCTAATCAATATAGATATCATGCTCATAAGACATCACTATTAAGCCTAGGCAAGCCTTAGGTAATTAGTCGAATAAAACTGGAACTGCCTTTGTTTAATTACCAATTGCTACAACTAGCAGGCAGGCTTGATTCAAACTTCTTTTCTAAGTTATATAATGAATCTGGTTCTGACTCAAGCTTTGCTTTAGGATTGTAAAATTCGGACCTTAACTGTGTTTAAGTCGTGCCATTTATATGCATTATTTGCGGAGGTATACATGAGTCTTCTAATTGCTTACATGTTTTCACTTTAAATGCAGTCCTATGTGTTTTTACATGTCGTCTTAGCCTTTTTAACTTTAAACATAAGAGTCAGCCTGAAACCTCCCTCTCATAGGAATAGTAGTCTTAAATTCCTCCTGGACTGATAGGAATGGGATGGGTAATAGCATGCAATAAAGGTCGAGACACCAATCCGCGCTTTAATACCTTCGCGGGGTGGGAATGGTAGATATGGATATGATAACCGGTGTACTAATACCACATGTATCTCCTCTTCTGAGGAGTGTCATATCGGGTATTGCATTGAGGTGATTCATATTACAAGCAAACCTAGGTCCCTCTTTTATTTTTACAAGCATGTCTAACTTATAACTTTTTTTTTTCAAAACCCTGCCTTTGAATAATCATTTGCGCTTGTGGATTTAAACTTAAATCCCCTATTACTTGAGCCTTTATTTGTTTACTTTCTAATTCCACAAATTCACAAAAACTATCTGGCCGGGAACCACACTAGTGGATCCTGAGGGGTGCCTAACACCTTCCTCTTTGGATAATTTCAAGCCCTTACCCAATCTCTGGTTAGCAAACATAGTTGTAGTTTAACCTTATGGTGCCTAACGCACCTTTAAATCATTAGGTAGTGATTTTTCAAAACACCCAAATTCCAAAAGGAAGTGAGTTATTACATCCCATGAATGTCGAAACCCGAAAACTCCTCTCCGAATGGAAGGGAGAAAAGGGGGCGCGATAGCACGACAACTCTACTCCGGATATTTAGGCTTTTACCATTTCAGATTGTTCTTGTGAATTTTTACCTCCCTGTGTGCAATTACTTGTTTAAATTTCTTTAAGTATTTAATTTCTCTTTTCAAAAGGAAAACTGGCCTATGTTCCTTGTTTCCTTCCTTTATTGTTGCTTTATAAAACTGCTATATTTTAACTTTCTTAACATGCAAGTACGTGCCAACATATTTTTAATTATTGCATAATCATGCTCAAAATCATACTCCACTCGTGCAAAACAAATACCCTAGCAACACTTTTAATGAGTGGTTGCGCTCTTCCTATATCATTACCCCATAAATTCGGAAAGGCATATTTGTAGTAAAACCAGTCGATCAGTGGTGCAGTCGACACTTCTGTGCCTTCCCCCTTGAGTTGTCCTCTCAAGGGTACCAATTTAAAACCTCATAGAAACCTTACTCTGTTTAAATTGTGCATGCATCATGGTCAAACCTAGTCGGATCAGTTATGTTGTCTACATAATGATCATTTAAGATAGCATTGTCCAAAGTCCACCGAGGTTTATTTAAACCCACAAGGACATCACCACGTTATGTGCATTTTTTGGAGAACTAAATGCTTCATGCTAATTGTTGATATTAAATAGACGAGTCTAGTGGGGGTAAGGGCCTAACCTTATCTGTCTTGCAGAAATATAAGGCACGAAGTCCCCAAATTCGGCATGGTCACTAACATCCACCCAAGATTGCTAAGCTGGTGGAGGGATTTACACCCTAGTGACCAAACTCTCATCAGAAAATATCTGGCAAATCTACCATCCCTCCTGGAGATCCAACATAACAACATGATCATAGAAGCTGGCACACTGTTTTGGGATTGTGAAATGGCCGTGTTCCTCTTTGGGGAAATTGAAATTATGCCCTTGCTAGAGGAGATAGGAGAACTAGCTAGTCTAGTATGGGAAACTCAGGGTTTGCTAATGCCTGAGAACCGCAAAGGCAAGGGTTTACTCAAAATAATGGGTTTGAAGAAGAATACATAATCGACATGCCTGAAGGAATCATATATCCCTTTTGACTACCTGTATGAAAGGTACTGTCACAGTAAATCCTACCGTACCTACCCTAACGAATTTTCCATCACATCCTTCGGACACATTCATTGTAGGGTTTCATCTTCATGTTTTGTTTGCTGCGTCTGATCATGTTTCCAATAAAGAAAGGGAGAATCCATACCGGGCTGGCTATGGTAGCTAAGAACCTAATGGAGGGGATTGGTGGGTAGGCATTCAGCATCGTGCCCATGATCATTGCAGACATATACCGAGCCTTGGAGAAGTGTCAACGAGGAGCAAAAAACTTCAAAGGCTGCAATTTATTACTTTAACTCTTGCTCGTGGAACATCTCCAAAAGGGCGAATACTGACAAGAGATTCAGCAAAGTGACTGGGATGATCACATTGCTTTCCATCATCCAAAGAGAATGAATTACATCCCCGATATGTTCGCTCAGCCAAAGAATGCCAAAGGATGGGTTGAGCTATTTGATAATCTTACTGAAGAACAGGTTCAATGGATGTTCGAGTGGTTTCCGACCAAGGAGTTCATCGCCCGATCCAGAGATACACCTTTCCTTTTATTGATTGGTCTAAGATGAGCATACCATTATGTCCCTCTCCGAGTTATGAGGCAAGCTGGTAGGAAGCAAGTTATTACCTAGGGTCGACAAGATGAGTCATTTTTGAGCTGACTTCCAAAATGATGATAATCCCTACAAGTGCCAAGCTCAGCATATGTGGCACTGCAAGATCATAATGGGGTGAGATGCCATCGAGCCAGATAGGTATCATGCTTGTTGTGCTCCTTTCTACTCAGGTTGGCTGGAAGACAATCATAATGGTCTGGGACAGCCAGGATTTGTTTGAGGTCATAGGATTATAGATGAAAAGGTCGAGGCGCAAGTCAAGTACAACCAGTTACGCAAAAGGATTCGTGAGTATGAAAGTGAATGCTACGAGGTACAAGAGTCCAACAAGAAGCTGCTTGAGGAATAGAAGGACATGGCTGTCAGTGCCAACAAGCGGCTAGGATATTTGGAGTGATACATAGTAGAACTGGAGAGAAAATTTCTCAAGAGGGTCGAAGATTGTCAAAATACTGAAGGGACCGAAGGCGGACATCTAGCTAGAGCATACCTGTTGCTGTGACTTTGCAAGTTGGGGAAGCTGTTCGACGGAGCCAAGGATGCCAAATCTGGGGAAGGTCCTTCTGGGACTAAGTAGATAGGAGTTTATCTTTTCTCTTTATAAATGTAGTAAGGCCAATAGCATTAATGACTTTTATTTCCTGTTTACTTAGTGTCAATTTGGGATTAATCTTATTTTTTATCAATAAAATGTGGCATTTAGCGTTCTAAGTTCTCCAAACCAATTTGTCGCTAGACCTACCTCAGGCACAAAGAGGTTCCCAAATTAGGACACGATTTACATTTTCGCACTATGTGTTTAAATACTGCAACACTTTTTATGATCCTCACTAACTTGATTACCTTTTTGTTTTTATTATTCCCCTCCCCAAAGGTTAGTTCGTGCACTCTAGTATCATCATATTATTCCATGAGATCCAGGGCCCCCACCCACTCCTCCTTTTAGCCCTGTCAAAAACAAGAACAAAAGCAAGATGGAACAACGTCAGGAAGAAAAATCCAACTGAATGGGTAGAGGCTGCTAATGGACATGGTACTCAGGAGAATGTATCCCAACTTGAATACAAACTGCTGAAATTCCAAGAAGAGCTTGATCTGGTTAGGAATTTGGCAAGCCTGTCATTTTCCCTCAGCACCCAAGATATCAACTTTCCAAACACTCAAAACCCTAAACCTCCTCAAAATATCCTAAAGCAACAAAATCATCACGCTCCCCATCATCACATTGTTCCATCAAAGACCCAATGGAACAACGTCCATACCCTAAACAACACTCAACTACTCATCCCTGAACCACAAAACTCCACAAACGACCATTTCCAGACCCACAACATTCCTATCTATGTAGAGACCATGCCACACTCCATTCAACCTATCTCAAGCACAGCTGAGTCTGATGAAAAGGATCTTCTTATCAGTAACCTGGCTGAGGAACTTAAGAAATTAACTAGCCGGATTCAGGGCGTTGAGGGAAGCAAATGAATCGAAGGGATGAAATATAAGGTTGTTTGCATACAGCCTGATATCGAACTGCCCGAGGGGTACAAACCTACTAAGTTTGAGATGTTTGATGGTACGGGTGATCCAAGCGTCCATCTGAGGTCATATTGTGACAAGCTGATTGGAGTAGGGAAAGACGAGAGAATCCACATGAAACTATTCATGAGGAGTTTGAAAGGAGATGCGTTATCTTGGTACATCAGCCAAGATCCCAAGAAGTGGTCAAGATGGGTAGGCATGACATCTAACTTTATGGATAGATTCGGGTTTAATACAGAGAATGCGCCAGATGTGTTCTATATACAAAAGCTAAAGAAGAAGCCAACAAAAACGTTTCGCGAGTATGCTACTCGCTGGAGGTCCGAAGCTGCTGAGGTCAGACGTACCTTAGAAGAAGAGAAAATGAATAAGTTCTTTGTCTGGGCTCATGATCCACAGTATTATGAACAGCTGATGATGGTTGAGAACCATAAGTTCTCTAACATTATCAAACTGGGTGAGAGAATTGAAGAAGGTATCAAAAGCAGTATGGTTACAAACTTCGAGGCCTTGCAAGATACAAACAAGGCCTTACAGTCCAGTGGTGTGTTCAAGATGAGGGATGTCGGGGCTGTGATGGTTGCACAAAGGACCAAATCTCCCCTCAAATACCAAACTTACCCAACACCTCCACTCATATATCAACCAACCCCAAATTACCAAGCACCATGACCTTCATACCAAGCTCCACCACCAACTTATCAGTCACCTCCACCTCCCAAATATCAGCCTACTTCACCCAGATACTCCCAACCCGCTCATGTCTATCAAACCTATAATGCTCAACCATCGCACTACCAATCACCTCCTGCACGCTAAAACTTCCCTAGACCTCAACCTAACCTATTGACCAGTTGTATGAGAGACTCAAAGCTGCTGGTTATGTCACCACATCCCTGCTGCAACCCTTGAGAACCCTTGTCAGTGGGTTAACCCAAACAAATCATGTGCATACTACTCTGCCATGAAAGGGCACACCATCGATGAGTGCCGCTCCTTAAAGGACAAGATACAGTCATTGATGGATAACAAGATTATTGTGGTGAAGGAACCCACTCTAAATGTCCGCAACATCCCTTTGCCAGACCATAAGGGTGGATGGATCAATCAGGTTGATCGCAGAAGGTGATGACCCAAAGAAACCAATAATTACTCTCAATCCAATCATAGTCCAGATTCAACCGTCTAAGGACGCTGAGGTGAATTTTTTTGTGCCACTTGAGTTTGAAGCAACATCATCCGCAAAGACACCAACACCAATTAAGGTTGAATTCGTGTCTCCGGCGAATGCACCCATACCATTTGAGGTTGAAGTTTTTCCACCCAAGGTACATGTTCCATTCGGAGTGAGGATTACCATGCTGATCCCAGTGGCAATGTCGACCATGATACTATTCCATACAAAGGCTGTACCCTAGGATTATACATCTGAGGCAAGGAGGAAAGGCAAGGTCAGTTTCAGAGAGACAGTTGCAGCGCATGGTATGACAAGAACTGGTAGAGTCTATACCCCTGAACATCTAGCTGAGTCAAGCAAGCAGGTCTCCAGTTGGCCACCCATCATTGAGACAGGTCTAGACAACCTTTGGAGGAAGATACATGCCAAGGATTATTCGGTCATCGACAAGTTAAACAAGACACCATCACAAATATCCATTCTCTCTTTGCTGCAGAATTCTGAGGCACACAAGAATGCTCTGTTAAAGGTGCTGATTGAAGCATACGTACAAAGCAACATCAGCGGCGGGGAAATGGCTAACATGGTAGGACAAGTACGAGAGAGCCATAAGATCACCTTTCATGAGGACGAGCTGCCACCTGAAGGGTTGGGGCACAACAAGGCACTACACATCACCGTGCAATGCGAAGATTATTTCATCACCAAAATCCTGATCGATGGAGGTTTCAGTCTCAACATTTATCCACTGGTAGCACTCAAGAAGTTGGGTAAAGCACTACACAAGATAAAATATGGACCTATCAATGTGAAAGCCTTCAATGGTTCCCAGAGGTCCACCGTTGGTGAGATTATTCTATGCTAGCAGATGGGACCAACCTGGTTCGATGTTGATTTCCAAGTAATAGATGTGCTAGCATCTGTCAACTTGCTACTGGGACGGCCATAGATTCATGATGTTGGGGCGGTAACATCAACACTGCATCAGGCAGTAAAGTTTTAATGAAATCACCAGGAAGTGATCATTCACGGCAACGGTAGCAACCCTATATACAGTCATCAGACCATTTTTGCGATCGAGGGAAGAAGGAAGCTGGGTGGAGAGACTTACCACCACATCAAATGGGTCAATGCTATCCACAAAGACAAATGGTGGGATAACAAAATCGAGAGTACACTGAATTGAAGTGGGTATGAACCTGGCAAGGGGCTCAGCAAGAACCTCCAAGGAATTACTAACCCCATAAAACTCAAGAAATATTGCACTACCTTCGGTTTGGGATATGATTACACATGGGAAGAATTCAATAATTGGTTGCCACAATGGCACGGTCCTTACTATCCACTAGAGCAGACAATACCGCATCTGGAGTAGACTTTCCAACAGGTCGACATTGTTTATAGCTTAGACGAAGAAGAATCACTTGCGGTGGTAAAGAACTTGTTTCTGGAAGACAATGACACAGATTGTTTTATTGTTCTCGAGGAGGAAGGGGAGGAAGGCCCTTCCATATAGGCCATGAGCAGAGGTGCACATCTCAATAATTGGACTATCAGGACAACCAGAGCCCGACGAGCCTCGGGGTAGCAAGGCTAAAACAAGCATTATCCATTGTTTTTACGAAATGATTTTTCTTTTCGCATTTTCAATTCCCGCAATAAGATATTCAATGTTCAAAACATTTATGCAATTTATCAAAGCTTTTTAAATTTTCTTATAAATCAACACTCTTATCGTTTTCTCTCATTACTTTACTTATACAGCATTACTATTACTTATCTTGATGAACCAATGACTATGACATGCAATGAGACAACACGAAAAATGGATATTAATTCAGAGGAAGATGACATACCTGATGAGATTGTCAAAGAAGTCGAGAACTTTGAGAATAGGCCTAAGTCCAACCTGGACGTGACCGAAATTGTCAACCTGGGAGATTAAAAAAATGTCAAGGAAACACGAATCAGCGTTCATCTATTGCCATATGAAAAGAAAGAATACACAGAATTTCTAAAGGAATATGAGGACATATTCGCTTGGTCGTATGATGACATGACTGGTCTGAGTACGTCTATTGTGGCTCACAAACTATTGACCGATCCGACATGTCCATCGGTAAAGCAAAAGCTCAGAAAGATCAAGCATGATATGAGTTTAAAAATCAAGGAAGAAGTCACCAAGCAGGTCAAAGCTAAGGTTCTCAGGGTAGTAGAATACCCAACATGGTTATCCAACATCGTGCCAGTGCCAATAAAGGTCGAGAAGGTTAGAGTCTGTGTTGACTACCGATATCTCAACCGGGCCAGTCCGAAGGACAACTTCCCTTTGCCGAACATACACATCCTAATAATAATTGCGTCAAGAATGAGCTACAGTCATTTGTAGATTGCTTCACTGGTTGTCATCAGATCTGGATGGATGAAGAAGATGCTGAGAAAACGGCTTTCATTACGCGGTGGGGAATGTATTGTTACAAGATGATACCGTTCAGCTTGAAGAATACATGGGCCACCTACATGATGGCCATGGATACCATTTTCCATGATATGATACACAAGGAGATAGAGGTATATGTAGATGATGTTATCATCAAGTCCAAGAAGGCCACTGATCACATGGAAGATCTGAGGAAGTTCTTCAATAGACTGTGGAGGTACAACCTGAAACTGAACCCCGGAAAGTGTGCATTAGGGGTTCCTGCTGGGAAATTGCTTGGGTTTATTGTGAGTCATCGAGAATAGAACTGCATCCATCAAAAGTCAAAGCCATTTAAGAATTGCCATCGCCAAAGAACAAGAAAGATATGAAGAGTTTCTTGGGGAGACTCAACTACATCAACCGATTAATAGCACAATCTACATTTATTTGTGAGCCAATCTTTATGATGTTAAAGAAGGACGCTACCACCAAATGGATCGATGACTACAAAAAGGCCTTCGATAGAATCAAGGAGTACCTGTCAACACCCCCAGTCTTAGTCCCGCCCGAGCTAGGTAGACCCTTGCTACTCTACCTTGCAGTGTTAGATGGAGCTTTTGGCTATGTTCTGGGGCAGCATGATGAAAGAGGGAGGAAGGAATAAGCCATTTATTATCTCAGTAAGAAGTTCACCCCATATGAGGCCCGGTATTCTCTATTGGAGCGCACATGTTGTGCTTTGACTTGGGTAGCCCAGAAGTTGAGACATTACTTATGTGCCTATACTACATATCTCATATCAAGGATGGATCCATTAAAGTACATGTTTCAGAAGCCCATGCCCTCTGGCAAGATAGACGAATGGAAAATCCTTTTGAGTGAGTTTGACATTGTTTATGTAACTCGGAAAATGGTCAAGGGAGAGGCACTAGCATACTACCTCGCTGAGAATCCTGTGGATGGAGAATACGAACCCCTGAAAATGTATTTTCATGATAAAGAGGTATCATTCCTAGGAGAAGACATCACAAAATCCTATTAATAGTTGGAGAATGTTCTTCAATGGAGCGGCAAACTTCAAAGGAGTCGGCATAAGAACAGTCCTAGTATCATAAACCGGTTAGCATTATCCGGTGTCTGCCAAACTCAGGTTCCCGTGCACCAACAATATGGCTGAGTATGAAGCCTGCATCTTAGGACTCAAAATGGCCATTGACATGAACGTTCAAGAGCTGCTAGTGATTGGAGATTCAAACATACTTATACATCAGGTTGGAGAAGATTGAGCAACCAAGAACTCCAAGATACTCCCGTATCTGCATCGTGTACAGGAACTGAGGAAAAAGTTCACAAAGACGGAATTCCAGCATGTTCCCAGAATCCAGAATGAGTTTGCTGATGCATTGGCTACCCTATAATCCATGATACAACATCCAAACAAAAATTTCATCGATCCCATTCCAATAAAGATTTATGATCAGCCAGCTTATTGTGCCCATGTTGAAGAAGAAGCAGACGGAAAGCCTTGGTTTCATGATATCAAGGAATATTTAGCAAAAGGAGAGTACCTAGGGCTTGCAAATCCTACAATAAAATGCACACTTCGGAGATTGTCCAACAACTTCTTTCATAGTAGAGGAATCCTGTATAGGAGGACTCCTGATTTGGGATTACTAAAGTGTGTCGACGCAAAGGAAGCGCCCATGCTACTAGAGAAAATTCATGCGGGGACCTGCAGTCCACATTTGAACGGTTTTGTCTTAGCAAAGAAGACACTCCGGGCTGCTTACTTTTGGATGAGTATAGAAATGGAATGCTTTCAGTATGTTCGCAAATGCCATTGCTGTCAGATACATGCAGACATGATAAAAATACCTCCAAATGAGCGTAATGCAACAAGCCCACTATCACAACCCTAACCCCGAACCCAGTCGTGATAGCGCCTCTTTTGAGGACAAGGCCAGCCAGTTAAATCCAATTCACCTTTTAAAGAAGTTCATTAATAGAAAAGTAGTCTAAACATGATTTAAATGTACTAAATAGAATAAAATATCGATAACAATGCATGAAATCTAACCCGACACAGCCCTAACCCGGGTGTCACAAGTCACGAGCATCTCTAAAACCATAATACAAGTTTTGCTAAAGTCATAAACTACTACAATGTTTGAGAAGGAACAGAAATGATAGAGGAGTGTCACACCTCATTTTTCGCCTACCACACCCCGCGAAGGGCGTGGTAAAGGGAGTTTTTCCAATTAAAGGACAATCGAAACGGGATTTAATTATTAAGAAATGGAGTCGCCACTTGAGAGATTTATGGTGTCCCAAGTCACCGGTTTGAATCGCGAATCGATGAAAAAGTTGACTCCGTATTACAGTCTACGAACCAGAAATCCGGATAAGGAATTCTGTTAACCCGGGAGAAGGTGTTAGGCATTCCCGAGTTCCGTGTTTCTAGCACGGTCGCTCAACTGTCATATTTGGCTTAATTATCTGATTTTTAAAACATGCTGCAACTTATGTGCCAATTTTAACTTTTAACCGCTTTTATTCAAATTATTAAAGAAAATTGAACGTCGTTTAAAACATGTCTTTGGATCGCGTCACATGAAATGCACCCGCAATCGTGAACACATTTGACTCGACATTTTGGGATTTGGAATTGGGTCACATGAAATGCACACCCGAGTTTAAAAAGGTATGATTATTAAACACGTGCCTAAAGAGACTATCACGTTATTATTTTGGGGGAAGGCCGTGAAATTCGCTAAACGGCCCCCCCCCGAAATCTAAGTATTTATTATAAACTTCTATTGAGGGCCCCGCAGCTTGTGCGTTTTTATTTGGCGAGGCTCGTCTCATTTATTTTGTTCAAGGATGTCGTAAAGTGACTATGATTCTCTATTAATTTTCGTCTCTAAAGATAAAGAAAATGTCCTAATTAATTACATATTTATAAATTCGGGCCTCGAGTTCAAGTCCAAATTCAAACAAAAGGGGGGACCCTCCTAATTTGAACCCGCTACCTAACTCGAAGCCCAAACTTATATTGTTAGACTATGTATTCTTATTCAGCAATTAAACTCAAATAGGGCCTCAAAAATGGACGCCCGGAGGCCCGATGTTATCCAACAGATTTTTACGATGGACAAGTATCGTTCATTCAAATTGATGCCCAGTTTATCAATCGGTTACAATAAAACTTAAACTAATTTTTCTATTCAAACCGTTATGCAGGAAATTTAAGACCTCATTGAACCTAATTATTTCACTAAACCCCAAAGAAAGAAGTTTGAAACATAACGATCAGATTTGATTCTAACTCCTAAAGCTTGGGCTTCCTCATTTCTTAATCTGTTGATGAATTACTATGTTACTACTAAGTTGACAATTAAATTGGAAAGATGATTCGAATAAAACAACTTGATTATATGGCTCCATTTACACTGTATACGAACCCGTTGTACACTATTTTTGATTGTTTCTAACAAACGTTAATCGCTTACATGACTCACTATTTCATAACAGACTATTGAATAACAGATTGATACATGAAACCAGTTGAACCTATTTTAGAATTATAGGAATGAATCTAAAAGATACAAACTATACTGTCCATTATACATTCAATCATTTAAACAATAAGTCCTAATTATGGTTTAAACTATTACAATCAACTTTAAGGTAACTACAATACATGCTGAATTTCCCATGAAGCTAGGCTTCCATTTTTCATTTTTCTTTCAGTTCTGCTAACTTTAGATGATACTGAGGTTCAAAAATATATACCTGGATTGGAAAACAGAACAGAAGAAGGAAAATCAGTTAGCAATAGGTAACACAGCAAGAACAGCAACAGTAACAGAGCAGTAACACCAAACAGCTCAGACTTAAAACCAGCAGTAAAATTCCAGCAGCAATAGAAGAGTGAAAACAGCTAAAACCAGTACCAGATTGACCACAATTCAAATCAAAAACCAACAGGGAAAGAATTTGACCCACAGCTATACCAACAACAATACAAACACCCAAAGTAGATGCCACAGAGATGCAACATCAACAGCAACACAAAACACCCCCCCCCAAGACAGAACAACTAGGCTTGAATATGCTAAAAAAGAATCAACAGACTTAACAGATTCAGCAATCAGAAATGGCAAGAATTAGTGCCTAGAATCTAAATTTTTGCCTAAACTTAAATGGGACAGTACCCTTTTCAATTAATTTACAATGTGTGACTTCTGAAGGAGTGGTGTTTTCGAAAGCTAATCAATTTTTTTCTCAATACTGAACTCTCAAGATTTTTCAAAAGCCTCTTTTTTCTTTTAGCTTCAACAATCTGAAGAACCCCCCTTCTATTTCTGATTTCCAGCATTTTAATAGGCATTCAGTTAGTGCCTTCCCCACTATTATTTTTAGCTTTTCGTTTATTTATTACCCATTACCTTGGTGCTCATTAATTTAATCAATAGTGCCCATTTTTATCCTTAAAATCAGCAAGTGCATTCCCCACTATTACTAAACAAATGCAATATTTTACTAGTACATTAACTTAGTGGACAGAGCACTCAAATTATTCAATTCTTCAAGTTTTTTCAATCCCCAAATTACCCCCTGAGTCTACTGAAATTTTCTATTCTACCCCTGGTTTGCACCTTATCAGCTATAACCAATTCTCCTAACAACTGAATGATTAAGGCTGAATTCTAATTGGAACCAATGAACTGAATTCAAATCCCAATCATATTAACACTACTCTGAAACTCAACAGAATCCTTGAAGCTGACTCAAAATAGCATTGATACTAAATAGAAGATTCAACAACAATTTAACCTTTGACCCAAAATTAAATCACACAGGGTTACAACAGAATGAAGGATTCAGTGGTTTAAAAGGGACAAACTACTACAAAACAAGAACACATGGATACTATGATTATACTGATGAAAACATTGAAAACTATGCAAAAGGATAGACAATGGAAGGAAAGGAATCCAGTATAGCTCAACAGAAAACAATTCAACCCAATGGTAACACCAAACAATCACAGTTTCATACAACACACACTGAACTTGCCTAACTTGAAAACTTCAGAAATACAAAGAATGACTAGAATTGACATGACAATAGGGAGATATAGGGGATTCAAGTGATCTCAAATAGAATTTAACAAACCTAAGAAATGAACTAATTAATTAAGCTATTTTAATTGATTCCTATAGTTAACAACATATGCTAAACATCAGAAGAAAATTGGACCAAGAAAAAGGTCTGAAGAGGAAGAAGAAGATAATCGACAAAGATAAAAAAAAATCAAACAAAATAAAACAAATAAAAAATGACAAAAATAGGACAGAAAAGGGAAGGAAAAAATACCTCCAAATCAGAAACCAACTAACTTCGATTAGTCGAAATCTTGACTCGATCTTTCGAGGCCAAAATGGACCTTAATCGAGTGTTCTTGACTTAGAACACTTGACTAAGGTCAGTTGCGACCTCAAATTCTTTTTGTTCTTCTAGGGCTTGTTTGTTCGATATTCGACAGGCTTGGGCAAGATTCGAACAAAACTGATATGGGATTAAGGACTAGGGTGGTCTGGTGGTCAACTGGTGTTGATTTGGGACTGTTTAGGGTTAGTGCCGCCACCAAGGAATTTTGTGGAGGTGCTAGGGTTCTTGATTGTAATTTGATATTTGAGGAAGGTCGCTGGGATTAGAAGGAAACCAAGGTTGTTTTAGTGGTGAGGGAGGCCTAGTGGTGGCATGGTGTTGATTTGGGGTCAAATGGTCAAGGTGAGGTTTCGGTCAGTTCTTCGATCTAATATTCGAAGAACCTGGGGATGATTCGAGAATGATGGAGTAGGGATTTGGAATGGGGAGGTCGAGGGGAGGCTATGGTGTAAAAATGGGGGTCATTGGACCACCGAAACCGATGTGAGGCGATTTCCGGTGGGTGATCGACGGCGGAGTATGGCGGAGGGTTTAGGGCGTCTCTGAATGTTAGAGACGGAGAG